>MVAP01000012.1:0-253444 GCA_014825765.1 Cystofilobasidium macerans | reverse complement strand
GGGCCGGGGGTGGGGGGGGCGGGGGGGGGGGTGGGGGGGGGGGGCCGGGGCGGGGGGGGGGGGGGGGGGGGGGGGGGGGGGCGCGGGGCGGGGGGGGGGGGGGGGGGGGGGGGGGGGGGGGGGGGGGGGGGGGGGGGGGGGGGGGGGGTGCGAGCGAGGCTCATTGCCGAGCTGACCTGGCTCCCATCTCTCGCGCTGGCCCACAGATCGCCGCCGCCATCTTCGCCGTCAAGCGCGAGATCCGCTGGCTGCTCGCCGTCAATCTCACGGTCCTGCTTGCGGGCGCCGCTTACTTCTCGTACAAGCTGGCGAGCCTGTGGCTACCCCGCACCCGGCGCTACTTTGACTCGACTCGCAACACACTCGCCGTCTTTTGTGCGTCGGGCGACTCATTGCGGCGTCGGTCGGCGGTAATTGTAGCGACGGAGCCCGAACCACTGACGTATGGACTTGCCGTCGCTTGCTGCCCCCGCCCGGTCAGCCATCATGAGTCTTGTCCTCTTGTGCGCCACTTTTTTCGTCGGCGTCAAGGTCCTGCTCTCATTCGGACAAGGCCTGTTGAACGCACTCGGTAAGCCGCCCCCTCTCACCGTAGCATCACCTCCACTTCGCATCATCCAGCCCCTTTCCCGGCCTCTGCAGAATAAAAAGCGGAGTCGCTGACGAGATGTCTGCTCTGTCGGTTTCACGCCCTCGGTTATCACCCCTGCCGCTATCGCCGGTCCGCCCCGCTCGTCCGGTCCTCGCCCCACCCCGAAAATGCCTCCCTTGACATCACCTCGCTCTCCGACGCCGCCGACAATCGCTCGCGTGGTGTTCATTCGTCAGAGCCCAAGCGGCCCGTCCTTCCGGCGGCGCTCTCGCCCTCAGCGCTCGTCACAGGCGGAGAAAAGGAGCGCCTCCCGCCTGAACGTTTTGTCATCGACGAGTAGTCGTTGTCTACGTCCGACGGACAAACTCGGACGGCCGGCGTCTCATCTCGGGCCGACCGCTGTATGTACTGCAGATCTTTTGTAGACCCTCGACCTCGGAATCGAAATGGCCCCGTCAATAGTTCGCAGCAAGACAAGGAAGCAGTAGATCCCTTTTGTTCTCTACCGGCAAGCTCGTTTGGCAAGACGGGACTTTAGCAGGCCGGCGCAGTCCGGGGTATAGCCGGGCGGATAGCTCCTACAGCTGCTAGGCGACTCATCAGGCTCGTTGAGTAGGGCAAGGCTCACTCAGCAGACGTGCGCGCCTGAGGTGGCGTCGACGATGGTCTGGCAGGAAGGTTTAGCCCGTCCTTTTGAGTGGCATGCTCGCTCAATTACGAGTTCGAGACTCAAACTCCTGGACGTTCTGAACCAAGCCCGCTGTGTTGCGAGGAGCACGATAACGCCGATCTCGCCGACGCCACAAGCTGACGATTTGCCTTGATGCCCCCTGTTGCTCGGCTGCGCCTGCAGCAGCAGCAGTCTCGACAGCTTTGCTCAATTCTGCGCCCGCTCCGTCGGTGGCAGTACCCAACGGCTCGGTTCCGGGGCCAGCCGCTCGCCGAGCGGCAGGAAGCGGGACGTCAGCCTGCCTGAATGAAGGGGAGGCAGCAGAGGCCGCCCACGCAGCCATGCTCGGCCATGGGCACAAAGACGGGGGGAGTCGCGCGGCGGCCGAAGCGCTTTCCTTGTTCTCCCTTTCGCGCCGTTCGCCGCGCAGCCGCCCCGCCCGCGAGATCGGCCGGCGGCCTCGTCGGGCGACAGGAAGGACGCCAGCAGCTCTCCCCAACCGCCGCCCGGCTCAGCTTCTCCCCCTTCGGAGCTCAACGACCTTGACGCAAGCCCTCGACGGGATCAGACCTCGCCCACACACCGGACGGCTTGTCCTCCCGCGCCCGCAGTGACCGAAGGCGAAGCCCCCGCCTCCGTCCCCCTTCCCTCGAAGCCCGCGCCTCCCTGTCCGTGGGACCGGGGCCAGCTCCGGCAAGCATGTCGCCTGTCACCGCCTCCCTGTCCTCATCCTCGTCCGCTTCGCTGGCGTCGGCGGCTGTTCTCACTGTCCCAGCATCGGCCTCGCCAGCGACTCTACCTCGACCGCCTGGCTTCCAGTCTTCGTCCCCTTCCTCCATCCGCCGCCAAGCACCGCCGTCGCTCGCCTTCTTCGATCCGGTCCGCCCAGCCGAACCCTTAGGAGATCTCTTCGGAAGACCGCCACTGGCTCGCCCTCTCTCGGCCAGGCTCGCGAGCGAACAAGACCATCCGACGCTCCTCGTCAGCCCCTCGACGCCAACCTTCCGCCCCGGCTCGACCCATCGACCCTCCGACGGCATGCCGACGACGACGACGCGCCAACTCTACGCGTCGACCGTCCCGGGCAAGCAGCCAACCTCGCCGCCGGCCTCATCAGCCTCGCCCATCATCCCGAGGGCCTTCATCCGACAGAAACTCCGCCAGCTCGCCGGCGCTTTCTACCAGCGGACCGACAATGCCGACGTGACGATCCGTATGTTGCGCCTGCTTTCGGTCGCGCGCAGTGCACCCGACTGACGTCCGAGACATCGCCATGCATGCAGTCCTTCGACTGCCATCGAGCTCGGCGAGTGCCAGTGCACAGCATCTGACGCCGCATCAGACGGCTCCGCTGAATCAGCAGCGCCGGTGCTCGGCGCCCAATACCAACGAAATGTGCGTACACACTGATCTGAGCATGTCGATGTTGCGAAGGCACAGATGTCGACTCTGACTCACGACCCCCTTTGCCTCACTCTCCCAACAGCGCCGTCCTGACGTACAAGCTTCACCGCGAGTACCTCTGCAGCCAGAGCTCGCTGTTCCGCCGTTTCCTTTCGTCTTCGCTTTCGCCCTCGAGCCCACCGGAAGCCTCATCGTTGCGCGCCCCTTCCGGCCCATCGCAGGGTCGGCTGCGAGCGCGGCTCGTACCAAGCATGTCGAGCGACGATCACCCGTGCCTCCTGCTTGACATGCCCGACGCCGGCGCTTTCAACCTCGTCCTCCATTGGCTTTATTGGCAGGAGTGGGCCGTCATTGAGCGCGCGCTCAACGCAAAGACTGTCGACTGGAAAATCTTTTTCAACACGATCGAAGCGAGTTTTCTTCTCTTCGCAGTCATCATATCTTTGAAATCAAAATAATGACACTCTGTCGCTCTTCGCAGATCCTCGGTCTCGACAAGGAAGTCAAGATCAAGTGCTCGCGCTGGTGGCGGACCTGGGTGAAGCCGACGGCAGGCCCGTCGATTGCCGCCCTCGCTGCTGCTGCGGTCACGGCAGGCAACGACTCGCCTCCGTCATCCGCCTCGTCCGGAGCATCAACGGTCATGGGCCCGGCAGCGGGCGGCCCTCCGAGGTCCTCCGGCTGGCCGATGCCATCGAACGGGTCGTCAAGCCGCCGGCCGCCCAAATTGTCGTCTTTCGCGACGTCTGGATACCCTAATGGTCTCAGCGACGATGACGACGACGATGACAATAACGGCGGCGGCGATCGTCGTGTTGAACGTGCCCGCCGTTCTCCACCACCGTCAGCGGCTGGACCCTCATGCGATGACGACGGCGAGGGCGAGGACTTTGTCTCGTTCGCAGCGCGCGTCGGACAACTTCCGCCTGAAGACGCCGAGCAGCTCGCGTCAGGTCTCGTCGCAGCCCTTGGTCCGGCCGGAACTTAGAGCCGCACGTCACTCAAGTCCATTTTGAACATTTTGTGTGACGCTTTCAGCTCTCTTCCTCTGTGGCTCGCGCTTCGCCTTATCCCTCGTGTTCTGTAGCTCTATCGACTCCTCTATTCCCTATGCCGCCGTCGTCGCCCCGGCTGTACGCGATCCCCTTCTTATTCTGTGCCCACTGAACCTTATAACCACGTCAGGTCCGCCTTGCCCTCTCCGTCCGGCTTATCATGTCAAGCTTCAGCATCTCATTCTGCGATGACAAGGTAGCTCGACACGCTGTCGGGCGTCAGGATGCCGACATCCGAGATGACGAGCCCGATCGCGTCGCGGGGCGTGTAGTCGTACCGAGGATTGAGCGCGAGCATCTCGGCCGTCATGCCCGTCGGCTGCTGCTGCTGCTGCCCGCCGCTGCTGCCCGGCCGCTGCTGGCCTGACTCGCTCCCGACGTCGCTGTCGAGCCGCGTCGGCTTTGGCCTGGGCGAGGCAAGCGGCGAGGGCAGGATTGTGAAGGAGGAGAGCGGGAGTATTGGCTTGCTGGACGACGCCGACGCGGGCGAGTCGGTTGAGCTTGAAGGAGTTGCTGACGGCAGCGGCGGCAGGTCGGCCTGGGAGAGCGGGAAGAGCCGGAGGAACTTGTACGACTCGGCCAGGGCGTAGAACGGCTTGCCGAGCGCCTTGGCGAGAACCGCCATTTGGTAGGTCCCCACCTGTATCAATCGGGTAGGAGCGGGCGCGGCTCGGAATCAGTGAATGTTGCCCACGACGAAAAATCATGAGGTGGCAGGACGGACGCCTGCGACAAGTCCACCTGACTCGACGACGGCTTCGCTTCCGACAATGACGAGGTCGACGCGGTCCATGATGTAGCCAACGGCCGAGTCAAGGACGATGGAGCATGGAATGCCGAGTGAGGTCAGCGCGGCGTGCGTCTTGAGGCTGTAATATCAAAGTAGGGGAGTAGGTTGATTTTGGGTGGGGGGGGGGGGGGGTCAGTTGGAGACCCATTTGCCGCCTACGCGCCCTGATTAGAGCAAGCGCACCCTCCACATCCGGGCTGTCGTGGGCAATTGAAGACGTCAGTTCGTGCTTGTTGCTTATCACAGTCCGGCCAAGGCGCTTGCACTTACCCGACCCTCAGTCACATAGACGTTCACGCGCTTGTTCTGATCGTGGGCCTTCTTGAGGGCCATCAGTACGACGCGCGAGAACGAGTGGGTGAGAATCTGGGCGAGACAATTGAATAAAGCGACAAAAGTGGTCAGAGACCCGACGACGACGCCAATGCGGTATGTAGATCGAAGAACAGGGGCCTCACCGTGCAGTCGTCGCGAAGGAAGCCCTGGACGTTGGTCGCAATCTTCTCCCGGCACTCAGCCGCTCCGTTAGCAGCGAACCTGCAGATCAGACGATGACCTGTCAGCTGAGCTGCACGAGGCGCACTCCTGGATCACGGGAGGGCGGTTTGACTGACTTCCTGCCCTCCTCTACGATGCCCTCGCGAATCTCGTCGAGCGTCGTCCGCCTTCCGGCGTTGCCGACCGAGTCGCGCACCCAGCGTTCGAAGAGTCTGATACCGGCTTGAGCGCCGTAGGTCACGAGATGTGACGAGTAGAGCACCTTCGAGTTGTGCTGCAGCGCGAGCAGGAGGTGCGAGGTCGTCGACGCTGGCGAGGGCAGTTGCGTGTCAGCCTGAATGCCCGGGATCGGGACAAAGCATCTACGACGCACCCGACTGGAGCGCCATTGCCTCGGAGAGCGCCAGAACCGCAGCTAGCGGCGGCGGGTACTGATGAAGGGCGGGCGGTGAGAGCAAGGGTCAAGCAGGGCTCTCGAGTCGACTCAGGCGCTGAGGAAGCTCAACCCCGGCGAAGGCGGCACTCACCTCGAGCGCCAGCGCCTTGGCGTACTGCTGGAGTACAAGCTGGTCCGGATCGGTCTGAGTCGTTGGGCTGCCCATCTTACTAGTCTGAGGAGGGCAAGAGAAGGAGTGTTGGGGTCGGTGGCCAGACCAACCTCCGTGCGCCAGTTACCAGGCGCGCGCGGAGCCTTTGGGCGATGCGCAGCCCGACTGAACCCCCCAGCACCGACCCCTACTTCACCCAGGATGGCAGCACTCCCGGGATTGCTCAAGCTTTTGACCGGAGCCTCTCTCCCCCTCGCCGTGGCGATGAAGGCAGCTAAGCCGCTGATGGCCAATCAGGCCAACACGGAGGCTGCGCTCCGCGAGCTCGGGGCCGAGGACCTTGTTCGTTTTGGCCTCGAGCCCGCGATCGCCAGCAAAGTAGCGAAGGCGCTAGGCAAGAGTAAATCGGGGTCGTCTGGACAAGGACCAGCGAAGGGCAAGCGCAAGGCCGACGCGAGTGTTACCAACGAGGAAATGAGCGGCGATGGCCCCGCTGCAGGTCCATCGTCGGTCGCCCGTCCCCCGCCGGCTAAGAAGACGCGGGCCAAGAAGGTCTACCGCGATCTATTCGAGCTTGCAGGGGAACAGGCCGAAGCACTGTCGGAAGAAAAGCCGTACCCTCCAATCGACTTTGGATCCGACCTGATGATCAGCGCTTTGCTAGCGCACACTGTCAAGATCAATCGCGCGCCAGTCATGACGGCTTGGGCGCTTGTCTGCTGCCTCCGGCTCGGCTTCAACGAGCAGGAGGCTCTTTCGCTCGCCCACTCGTTCACCGACCTCAATGCCACCTCGAAGGCCATCTCGCTCGGCATCAAGACGCGGCCGAGTGAGAGCAAGGCGCGCGAGACGGAGCTCAGCCGGCGTGAGAATGAAGGCTGGCAGCAGCCGCACGTCATACTGATGGGCCGCAAGCTTCCTGTCATGACCATTCCGCCGCCCGACAGGAACCCGGACGACCCGAACGAGCCCGTTCCGGTTTACCGCGCGCTCTCGGGCGAGCATTCGACGTCGGTCTCGCCCTCACTCGCCGCGCGGTACCTGCACTCGTCGCTCGCCGAATCAGTGCCCTATCTTCTTAGGGCAATGACACTCGTCGCCGAGTCCTGGTCTGCCGAGGATCTGCAAGGCCGGAAGGGCTGGCAGCTGTATCTCGCTCTCCGACCCGAGGTCGAGGGCTGGGGCAAGAAAGGCGTTGTCCGGATTGAACGCGTCCTCGCCCTGACGAAGGAGGCCGATGTCGAAGGTCAGGTCAAGGTCGAGATCAAGGAGCCCGTCAAGGGTGAGGACGAGTATGACGACGTCCAGGTGCGTGTGTCCGAGAGCTCGTTCGGATCTTGCCCATGCGCTAACGCCCCCAATCCTCGTCGCATACAGTTCTGGGACGCCTTTGACCTGGACGAGGCCGAGCTGCTCGACGTCAAGCCCAATCCTCCCCCGGCAGGTAGCTAGGATCGTCCCAGCATCTTCATCTCTGTCGACTGAGGGTCCTCCTCAGATTCCGCCGCACACCGCGGACGCCGCCGCTGCTGTCCCCCGACAGTGGGCCACTGACATGCGGTCGACTTCACAAGGGCGGCTAGTGCCGGTTCAATGGCGAGTCCGAGTCTCCCCGTACAAGTACCTGCTGCCGTTTCGACCCTCGCTGCGGTCGACGCTCATCGTCATGAACAGCCACAAGGCCCGCCCTAGATGCGGCGATCGCGGCGTTGACCGAAGCCGGTCATGCTGCTGTATGCGCTTCTGGGCGTTGAAGTGCGCGGTCGACGCGCCTTGCCGTCGTCGCTCTCGCTTGTTTATATGAACCAACCTTGCACGAGCAGTCTGTTTGAGATTCATTCCCGACCATGGCTTAGCTCATCTGACGGGCGGCCGGCGCGATGACACGTACAGGTGTGCTACTGCGCGCAACCTCTGGCCCCCATGCGGCTGCAGCAAGCGCGACCGGGCGGCGCGAAGCGAGCCGCCCGACCTTGACCTTACCTCCTTCTGACCACCACCCCTCGAGCGAGCCTCCTCCGTCCCCTGTCGCTTTCCCTCTTATCCTCATCTGTCTGCCATGTCGACACCGAGCTCCCGCAGGTCGTCGCTGTCGGGCCGGCTCGCCGCGCCGGCCGTCCGCCCGGGCTCGGCCTCGCCCGTCTTGAGCTGGACGAACCCTCCCTTGCGTAACATTCCGCCCAGGGTGGCATCTCCAGCTTCGCATCCGGCCTCGCCTGACGCGAGCGGCGTTCAATCGGTCCTCTCACTCGACCGGCAGGCTGTAGACGCCGGCAAGGTCTCGGCCAGCAACCTCTCGGCCTCACTCGGCAAGGTCGCACAGCAGCAGCAGCAAGCCGCCGATGGGGCTTCGCCCTCGTCAGGCCAGCCCAGGGATTACTTCGGTTCGGCCGCGCCGGCTGGGCCGTCGACACCGGCCTCTCTCAGCGCCGGCGGTACGACGACGCCTGGCAAGGACTACCCGACCGCGCTCGACGCTGTGCCCGACGAGGAGAAGGCCCGCATCCTCAATCGGCACCTCGTCTCGGCCTCGGAGCGCCGAGGCAGCAACGCCCAAGCGGCCGGTGCGCCTGACCGCGCGAGCCTTCGCCGGGGCGGCACTCCCAACGAGAGCGGCATCTCGCTCGCTGACAGCAATGGTGCTAGCGGGGACGACGCCCCAGGTCATGAGTTTGCGATTCCTTACGAATCGCAGGGGGCCGACGTCACGTGCGTCGCCCTGCCTTCTACGATTTCCTCCCTGCATGCGCGCGTCGGCCATAACCGAGACCCCCACGACGCTGACCGACCCTTTCGACCCGCCTCTTAGCCACGATCTCTACAAGTGGGCGCAAACGCACGGGCCAGCGAGCCTGCGAAAGACGCGCTCGGCCTCTTTTTCGCATCCGTCCCGGAACGGAGAGGAGGCTTCGTCCTCGACGTACCAACAGATCAAGGAGCCCGGCGGCTTTCGCCGTAATTACATACACGCCCGCGCACAAGAAAGAGGAGAAGAGAGCCCGCGCGTCCTACGCAACGTCGTGGACTTCCTGTACCTCTTTGGATCTTTCGTCAGTCTCTCTTCTTGTCGCTCTCGGCCGCCGCCGTCGCGCTAAAGCTGAACGCGCGCGATCTTCCTCCGCACAGGCCGGAGAGGATCTCGAAGAGGAGGACGAAGATGAGGATGAGGACGATGATGGTCTCCTGCCTTCCACAGTGCCGTCGTCGGAGCGGACACCGCTCCTTGCTGGCGGCGGGCCCCTGCGGGGCACGCTGTCTCGATCGATGTCACGCCGTCGCAAAGCTGGAGCCAACTCGATTCACGGCACGGCCACGGCGACCGAGGCCGTCTTCATGCTGTTGAAGGGCTTCGTCGGCACCGGTGTCCTCTTCATGGGCAAGGCATTTTTCAACGGCGGCATCCTCTTTTCGGCCGTCGTGCTCCTCACTGTCGGCTTCATCTCGCTTTGGTCGTTCCTCCTGCTCGTCAAGACGCGACTCATCGTCCCTGGCTCCTTTGGTGACATTGGTGGCACCCTCTACGGACCCTGGATGCGGACGACAATCCTCTCTTCGATCGCCCTGTCGCAGATCGGCTTTGTCGCCGCGTGAGCGCTGTCTATCAGGTTGTCCGAGTTTCGGATCGAAGCTGACGAAACCTCTCGTCCCAGCTATACGATCTTCGTCGCTGAGAACCTCGAGGCTTTCATCTCATCGGTGACCAATGGAAAGACGAGCGTCGACATCAAGTGGCTCATTCTCGCCCAGATGGTTGTATTCCTCCCGCTCAGCCTCGTCCGCAACCTCGCCAAGCTCAGTGGAACGGCGCTCATCGCCGATGCTTTCATCCTGATCGGACGTGCGTGCGCCCGTCTTGCGGCCGCCGTTCACCGCCGAAGCTGACTAGGCGCTTCACTGCACCTCTCACAGTCGTCTACATCGCGAGCAACGAAACCTCGGTCCTCGTCGAGCGCGGTGTCGCCGACGTCGCCCTCTTCAACTCGTCGTCCTGGTCGTTGCTTGTCGGGTACGTCTGACAACCTAAAACGCCATCCCTCGTTCCCCGCCTTTTCACCTCGCCGACGATTCCCGAAAAGTCTCGCTGACATGCGCGGCCATGCTGCAGGACTGCTGTTTTTGCCTTCGAGGGCATCGGCCTCATCATCCCTATCACCGAGTCGATGAAGGTCCGTCGTCTGTTGTCTGAATAACCAAGCAACCGATGACTGACGCTTCCTCCTCACCGAAACCTCGCAGGAGCCTGAGAAGTTCCCCCGCGTCCTGTCGGGCGTTATGATCGGCATCTCCGTCCTCTTTGCTGGCGCGGGTGTTCTGAGCTACGCCGCCTACGGCTCCAATGTCCAGACGGTTGTCATCTCGAATCTGCCGCAGGACCGCAAATTTGTCCAGGTCGTTCAGGCGAGTAGCCGTTCTGAATCCTGACAGTCGCAGCCGCCTCAGCCCCCTCTGCTGATCGTGCGTCTCTCCTACCAGTTCCTCTACTCGCTCGCGATCCTGCTCTCGACCCCGCTCCAGCTATTTCCGGCCGTCCGCATCATGGAGAATGGCCTCTTCACGCGGTCGGGCAAGTCGAACCCGCAGGTCAAATGGCAGAAGAACATTTTCCGGGCCTGCACCGTCTCGGCCTGCATGGTCCTCGCCTGGGTTGGCTCGAACGACCTCGACAAATTTGTCTCCATCATTGGCAGCGCCTGCTGCATCCCGCTCTGCGTAAGTAGCGAGAGGAGTGCGCACCGGCCCGATAGTCTAGTCGACTGACCTCAGCGCTTCTGCCCCCGCAGTTCGTTTACCCGCCCTTACTCCACCTGCGAGCCGGCGACCCGACTAAATGGGCTCGCATCGGCGATATCACCCTCGTCGTCTTTGGCGTCATTGTCTGTGCCTTCACGACGACGACGACGGTCCAGGGCATGCTCTCATAGACTCGTCCCGTTCCGCCGATCTGGCGTGCCGGGAAATGGACATGAAAGTCAGACAGCCGCGTGAGATCAAAAGAGGCTTCCCTCAGCAAAATGAGAGGTCATTTCGCAGAGTTTTGCTGCGTCAGTGATCTGTCCAAGCATCGCTACCCCTGAAAGGCTGCCTTCTAGCTGCGTGATTCCTCGATCCGCACGTCTCGCCACCGGAGGCCATAGTGGTCGACAACGTCCAGGCCGACGTCCCGGAGCATTTGCGCGACCGCTTGCATGCCGGGCATCCGCCTCCACTTACGAAAGTCGAGGTAATCGTACGTGCGGTCGAGCCGGACGAGTTGGAGGGACGGTAGCAAGCCAAAGCCATGGGCCCGGACGAGGGCCAGGGCAAGCCTTCCCAGTTCATGCTCTGGCTCAATGTCGGTTTCGTCCTCCTCCTCTGGCCCAAAGACATCGTCGATGCCTGCGCCGGCCTTGACCGAGAGCTCAACGATCGAGGAATAGCTTTCTTTTCCGAGACCGTTCAGTAGGCCGTCTAGGTTGAGAGCACCGTGGACGGTCAGGGCCCGGAGTCGAGGAAGGAAGGCCAGCGGGCTCATGAGTTCCCTGCAATCGACCGTCTCGTCAAGGGACAGCACGAGCTCCTCGAGGGCAGTGTATTGCCGTAAGACTTCCAGCAAGGCCGAGACAGCGTCTTCCCAGACGTCCTTGATCGCAAGACGACGGAGACTCCCCGTCGGAATCGTGTTGAAGAAGCCGAGGTCGCTCCAATTGCCTCCGTAGGCGTCTAGGTCAGAGCCCTCGACAGCCAACGACGACAGATGGCTGAGGTCGAGGTAAGCGTCCAGCGGGTAAAGCGGTGTGAACTCGGGGTCTATGATCTGCAGCTGCATCGCGGTCAAGTGAGGTCGGCGGTCACGAGCTGGAGGCTGAGGTTCATTATCCGATTGCACGAGGATGACGCGCTGGAGACGGCGGAGATTTGGCAGCAATTCGACGTTCTTGAGCAGCGTGGTGGTGTCGTCAGCCAAGTCGTTGCTGAGATCGAGAGACTGGACGTGGGCGCCCAAGCGTGGATAGCGCCGGAGCGTGTTGATGAAGAAACTGATGTTGCATTCCGAAACTCGTTTGAGAAGGAGAGATTGCGCTTCGTCCTACAAAGGTCAAGGAAGATCGCTCGTTAACCTAACGAGAAGGCATGATTCACAAGAGTAGCTGCGGATATGCACCTTCCAAGACCGTGACACTAGACAGGCAGCTTGGAGCGCCTTTGAAGACGTCCAAGACAGCCAATCTCGAGCGACTCCTGTTCCGAGCTCCGGTGAGCCGAGCCTGTCCAGGGTTGTGGGGTCATGGTCGTCCTCGTCGTCGAGAAACGCAAGCTCACGAACGACGGCGAATTGGATCTCGGCCGGCAAGTCCGGTGGCCTGGAAGCGAGATAACGAGCAGAACCTCGGTCAGCGCGTTGTGGAAAGCCTTGTTGTTCGCGGCAAGATGCACATGATCCTGGAGGTGGATGGGCGCTAGAGAGATGGAGTGAGGCTAAGCCAGAGTTAGCTGGCTGTAGGTCGAGCTAGAGTCGAAGGACGATCCCAGCTCGAAGGGCTCGGGCCGCCGGGCTGCCGGGCCGCGAACTTCGCTGCTGCGCGCTCAATCTACGATTGCGTGCGTTTCATTGCCCACATCGACCATCGGCATGATGCCGCCTACTTCAATTTTTGCTTCGCGAAGGAAGCTTTCTTCTTCTTAAGAGGATCATACTTGAGCATAGTCGGATCCCGAAGCTACAGATTTCGGGGCTATGGAATAATAGGACGCCAAGCATAGCATTGAGCATGTCGTTCTCAGTACATTTTGGGCGTCGAATGGGGCTGCTGACCGGTCTTATGAGAGATGCTCTCGGCGATCTTGGATTCATTCCGAGAGCGATAGAAGATCATCAGTGGGCGTCAGGAGGGATATTGTACAATGTATATAGATGACCTCGCCAATGACGATCTTAACTGCGCCCTTGGCCATCTTGTTAGAGGTTAAGTTGTGGCTGCTGAACTGTGCGTGTATGCCTTGAGCGGCCGAGTCACGCGCATACTTTTTCATCGGCCTGATAATCATCAGGAGATGGGGTCAGCTTCGATGGATTTCAATCGGTGTCCACGAGCGATGCTGACTTGAAGGCGCGTTCGTTCGGCTTCGGTCATCTCGACTCGATCGCTCAGTTGAGCGCATGCAAGTTGAGCGCCCTTGCTAGTCTCCGGGCTCAGCGCTCCCTTGGCTGAGAACGACTCGCTGCCCACGTGCTTTCCGTGAAGTGAGCCTTCGGCCGATGCGCGATACACGTCTGAGCATGGAGCGAGGAAGGTAGTCAGATCGGTCGATCTGAAGTAGCGATCGGGAGGAAGGCAGACGGATCGCTCCCTCCATTATCGTTTAAGGGATTGTGAATGTCGTTGCTGCCGGTCAGCGAAGGATGAATAATTGCCCTTGGCGGCCGGGGCGGCGTCTAACGGGCCGACGTCAAATGTCAGACTGCCAGCTGCGTGCTTGAGGAGGGGGTCGTTGCCGACACAGCGGTTGGATTCGGGCCAAGCTCAACCAATGGAGTCGCTGCCCTGCGGCCCGTGCTGAGACTTTGAGAGGCTCTTGTTGGTGCTGGGTGGCGCCAGCGCCGAATCTGCGAAGGGTGGACTAGATGTCAAGAAGCCGTGTTTGGGGGTGGAAAGGCGCAAGGGTAGGTTGCATCCATGCCAGACATCGGTTCAAGCGGCCCGGTAGAGCTTACGCCCGTGCGGAGGGACAGGGGTGCAAATTGGGGTTACCTTCTGGGATTGATCTGCGGTAGTCTCGGGAAACTTGCTGCCGGAGGAGAAGAAGATAAGCATCGAGGCCGGCGGCAGAAGAAAATCGGGCGACAATGGAGAGAGTGGAAGGGCGATTAGCAAGAGGCAGGAGAAGGTGGCTTGCCCGCTTTGAAGAAGGCTTCGACTGGGCAAGACTCGCCACTGCGGAGCAATTTGAGTGAAATCTTGAGATCACAAAAGAGCGTGAAGATGGCTGGAGCTTCTTCTTTCTCCAGAGGCGAGCCCTTATCGGCTAGAACGAGAGAAGCCGCTGCTGATGACGAAGGCGGCGTGTTTGGGCCCAAGGCAAAGGGACGGCCGAGAGGGGCGCCCGGCCGGCGAATGAGACCTGATCCGAAATGTGACGAAGGAGTGCAGGATAAACAGGCAACAATTAGACATGTAGCACAGCACCGGTCAGAAATTCTGAGTGTCACTAGAAGAGATGAGACAGGAGCAGAAGCCGCAACGAGCAGAGCGAAGGGTAAAGAGGTAGAGAAGGCTACGCCATCGACCGGAAGAAAGAAAAGCCGTCAATCTGCAAACGGGAGGTTGAGGAGAGAGCAACATCAGGTGCAGTGTCTACTAATAAGGTGATGGACGCAGAAAGTCGGACAAGGCCGGCCATGTTGAGGGACGGTCGAGAAGGTTGCGTTGGGTGCTACTCCGCTCCGGCAGACAGGCGGTCAAGCCTGCTGTGGGAGATGTCTCGGCCTATTTACGATCGAGCTATCAAACTGGTCAGCGCTGTGACGGGTGTCTGTAGCAAAAGATTCGTGCAAGCGCATGCAACCAGGGGAGGAGAGTCGGCCAAGAGGACTGGAGGGCAACTGCCGGCGCCGGGCAGCGAGCGCCGGAAAGGGGTTCGAGCGGCGAAGCGCGATGCGCCGGCGGGCTCCCCTCGGACGACGACGACGACGACGGCGAGCATCCCCTTCTTGCGGCCCTCCTTCTTTCTTCTCAGGCCTTAGATACTCCGGATGTTGAGCCTCCTGAGCGAGCGCCAGAAGGACGAGCTGTAAGTCGCCTGCGCTCGAGCCTGAGTCCTGGAAGCTCGCTGCGGTCTCAGACCGCGGAGAGGAAGCTCGCCGAGGGCTGACCGGCGTCCCCTCGTGCTTCGCCTGGCAGCAACCGGTCCATCCTCGACTACCTGCACGCAGCTGGCCTGCAGGCCTCGTTCGATGCGCTCCGATCCGAGACTTCGCAGGCCGGGTATGAACCCGACCCAAAGGGCAAGACGGCGGGCTTGCTCGAGAAGAAGTGGACGTCGGTGATCCGTCTTCAGAAGAAGATCATGGATCTCGAGACGCGCAACGCCGCCCTGCTCGAAGAGCTCAACTCAGCGCCGTCGACGTCGCGCAAGAGCGCGAGCCTCGTCGACTGGGTCCCGCGGGGGTCAGCTCGCTCGACGCTAACGGGCCACCGAGGCCCAGTCACCCAAGTTGCCTTTCACCCAATCTTCAGCGTGCTCGCGACCGCGAGCGAGGACTCGAGCGTCAAGATCTGGGACTGGGAGGGCGGCGAGCTCGAGCGGACGGTCAAAGGCCATACCAAGACCGTCCAGGATGTTGATTTTGACCCCAAGGGTGGGCTGATGGGTGTGTCCTGGCCATCGTACGGCGCATACAGGCAGACCTGCTGTCAGCTGAGACGCTGCGCGAGGGCTGACACGCGGTGCCCGACCGCTTTGCCTCGCAGCAACTTGCTCGTCTGACCTGACGATTAAGCTCTGGGACGCCAGTGACGAGTACAAAAATACCAAGACGCTCTACGGCCATGACCATTCGGTCTCGGCCGTCCATTTCCTTCCGTCGGGCGACTTTCTCGTTAGCGCGAGCCGCGACCAGACGATCAAGGTGTGGGAGGTGGCTACTGGGTTAGCAGTCGTCCGAAAAGAGAGGGATTATGCGAACGGCAGGCTGAGTAGTCAACTTTCCGCAGGTATTGCACAAAGACGCTCCACGGCCACACCGAGTGGGTGCGAAGCGTCGTTGCCTCCTCCGACTCGCGCTTGCTCGTCAGCTGCTCGAACGACCAGGTGCGAGCAAAGCCTCAAGCTTTGACTCACTGCTCACGCGCGCTGACTAATTCGTGGCTCTGCCTCAGACGGCAAGAGTGTGGGACGTGGCCTCGGGCGAGACCAAGTCGGAGCTTCGAGGGCACGAGCATGTCGTCGAGGCCGCTGTCTTTGCCCCGCTTGCCGCGTATCCAGCATTGGTCGAACTGAGCGGCGGCAAGGTGCGACCTGCTCCATTCGCCCTATTTCAGCAATCGCTCCGCATATCTAACGCCACTTTCGATTACCCATTTGCAGTCGAGCGCGAAAGACGAGCGCGCCAGAGCGCCCGGTCACTTTGTCGCCACCGGTTCGCGCGACAAGACGATCCGCTTGTGGGATACGACGACCGGGCAGTGCATCCGGATACTCGTGCGCAGGGGCTGCTATTGTCCGGTGTTCAAGCTCGAGGCTGACGAAGCTTCACGTTTTGCATACCTCAGACTGGCCACGACAACTGGCTGCGGGCACTCATCTTCCACCCGAACGGTAAATTTCTTCTCTCGGCGTCGGACGACAAAACAGTCCGCGTCTGGGATCTCGCCACCGGCCGGTGTAGCAAGACGCTCGATGCGCACGGCCACTTTGTCACGTGTCTGGCGTGGGGTCGGGCCCTCGTTTCGAGCGGCGGCGGCGGCGAGAATGGCACCAACGGTCAAGTTGGCGGGGACAAAGTTGAGCGGCGAATCAATGTTCTTGCGACTGGTAGTGTCGATCAATCGGTCAAGGTACGTCGATCAGCGCCGTTCTCGCATAGCGTGTGTCTCAAGGCTGAGCCTCGCCATTCTGCAGATCTGGACGCCCTAGCACGGGTTACGACAACACTCTCAGCCTCCAGAAGGCTTCTTGCTGGCCCAACGTCAGGGCTGACCACGGCTAGGTGCGTCCAGTGCTTGCCAGAGGTTCTAGCCGGGGGCGTCCGCTGACGACCCTAGCCTCTGTATGGCAATAATACCAGCCAGAGTCGCACGTCAGGCGGACCTCACTTCGACATTCGGCTGTTTGCACAAGATGTGCCGCACTTTTGCTGCCAGGGCCACGTGTCGACGGCCAGGGAATCTTATAGCAGCAGCAGAGGTACACCGCCGGCGCACTAGTCGGGCGCAGCAGTAGCGCGCTCATTGCGGCAGAGGCCCGCACATCCCGACCTTCCTGCCAAGCTCGTCGTCGGTTAGCCAAGGCGGCGACGCTGGGAAGCCGACTTTACACCCATTTATGCATGGACGCTGGGATCATGCAGACTGGCTGCTAGCTGGACAGGGGTTTGCGCAACGATGACAGCTCTCCGGCGAACAGGCGTTTCGATCGCCCCCTTCGGCCCGCCTGCCTGAAGCGGATGTTGTGAGCTGCCTGCCGACGTCCGACCTCGACTGGCCCCGCCTCCTCGCCACTACCGACCAGACGCCTCACCCCTCGTTGGGCTCAGCTCCTCAGCTCACTCAGTCGACCCATCCGCACATGTGAGCTAGCGCTCATCATCTCCAGCATTCAGCCAGCAGAAAGCTAGAGTCTGATCCCAGATTTGCTCCGCCGCCTGCGCCCTCAGCCCCGACCTCAGAGACCACGACCAGCTCGACCTTCTACGCCTCCGCCCTCGGCCTGCCTCCTTACCGAGCCATCCAGTTTCGGCTCATCCTCTCTTCGGCAACCAAGGGTCCTCTCTGCCCGACCCGACCGTTCCTGGCAGACCCGAATTGAAGCAGGGAGCGTGGCCTCCCCTAACGCTGCCGCCAGGCATGAGCTCGAGCTCCGGCCCTGCGCGTACGTCTGCTAGCCCTCGCTACCTCCCATGCCCCGACCGGGCCAAGTAAATCCATCGCAGAGCTAACCATGTGCGCCCTCAACACTTGCGCTCAACAGTTAAGCGGCGCAAGTTGTCGCCGTCGGGCGTTGGCCGAAGCCTGTCGCCTGGGCCATCAGCTGATGCGGTTCACCTAGACGCAGCGCCTGAAACCCCGCCGGCCAACGTCCCTTCGCCGGCCTCGCCCACCCGACCGACCTCACCAGCACCCACAGCGGCCATAGCCGTGGATGCGCCTTCGAAGGTGTTGATTGATGGGTCGGACTCCGCATCTGTTATCGGTGTCAAGCGCGATCGCTCGCCGTCGCCCGCGCCGAGTCGCAAGTCGTCCTCATCTGGCTCGTCCTCGGATTCCTCCTCAGGCTCGGATTCGGACGACTCCGACTCGGATTCGTCGTCCGGCTCGTCGTCGTCAGACTCTGAATCGGACAGCGACTCGGACTCGTCCTGCTCGAGCTCGAGTGACTCGAGTGACGACGACTCGGTCGACATGGAGCCGGTCTCCCTTGACGGGCCGTCGCTGAACCCACCTCCGACGCCGCCGGCGCCCGCTGAGACCACTTCGCCTCAGCCATCATCATCGGTAGGAGCATTGTCAGCAACGGGTCCTCATCCTGATCTCCTTCCAGCCCCGCCAACCATATCAGACCCCTCACCGAAGCCCTCACCGGTGCCGCCAATGGTCGAGACGGCATCGGTCGAGACGACATCGTCGAAGCCGGGCATAGTTGCCTCAACCTCGCCAGCACCAACGTCAGCACCATCTCCGCCCCCTCCGTCATTAGTCGTGGCACCAGCACCGAATCAATCGACGTCTCCGAACAAGAGCGCCACTCCATCGCCAGCTACGGCGGAGCTTACCCCCCTCGTGACGTGTAAGGCGGAGCCGAACGCTGCGGCCTCGGCTCCTTCTTCGCCCATCCCGGTCCCATCAGCCTCGGTCGGGTCTGAGGCCGGGCCAGATCTAGCACAAGTGTCAGCACTGGAACCAGCAGAGTCGATACCAGCTCTATCCAGCGCTGCGCTCGCTGCGCTTTCCGCTTTGACCCTTCCTCTGGGGTCCCAGATGCAACCTCCCGCGCCAGTGGCACCGCCAACCACAGCCCCTGCGGTGGTCCCTACATCTGCGGCTCCGCTTCCAGCATCTGATCGGACGTCTGAATCACCGGCGGCTCCTGCGATGGCTGCAGCGCCGCTGGCAAAGACTGTCGCTTCTCCAACGGCGCCCTCGCCGGCCTTCGAGGCTGCGAGCAGATTGCAGCCGCCGACCCCCAACGCCACTTCTGCACCGAATGCCTTGTTGAACGAGCCGACCGAATCTAGCTCTTCTGCGGGCGAGCTGGACCTGTCGGCCCTGATTGCATTCAGCGCAGCCGTCCAGGCCGGCCAGTTCAAGGATTTTTTCGACCCTCAGCCACTGATAGATTCCGATCAATCGCAAGACGCCGGTGCCGGCGTGGACTTGACGACAATGGACGGAATCCAGCCGGCACCTCCGCTGCCAATAGCTAGCAGTACCCTCACGATGCCGTCCGAGAACGGCGACCTGATCGTCATCGACTTTGCAGACCTGGAGGGTAAAGCGCTGGCGGGCGACTTTGGCGACGCCTCTGAAGTCTTTCCGCTCGCCCCCTCCAATGGACCAAGCGTCTACAAGCCTCCCCCGCTCTTTCCGCTGGCCGGCCCCACTGTGGCGAAGCCGCCGGCACGACCACCGCCCCGGAGCGTACCCGCTCGACCGCCAGCGTCCGCCACGCGGCCGCCAGCTCAGGCACAGCCGCGCCCATCGACGCCAGTGGGTGCTCGCCCCTCGGCGCCTCGGCCACCAACGTCTCGGCCACCAGGGGCGCGACCGCCGGCGTCGAGCGTTGCTCGCCCACCCTCGTACGCCCCGCTGCGACCACCTGCGACAGCGGCACCAGCAGCGGGGGATCCGCAGCTGCCCGGGTTTGATCTCGCAGCGCTCGAAGCAGCGGTCTTTGCAGGGCGTGAAGACGAGTTTCTCGCGCAGCCACCTGCTCGACCACCGCAACCGCTCGCATTCTCTGACAGCCGTCCGCCGACTCTAGCTCGGCCGCCACAACAGCCGTATCGACCGGCTGTTGCTCGGCCGGCGGCCGGGTCGCTCCGACCTTCGCCTCACCAGCGTTCGCAGCCGCCTAACGGCAGCTCTCTCGGGCTGGGCACTACGCCCGTGCGGTCAAATCCGCCTCGACCCCCGGCCGCTCGGGCACCCACAACGAGCGGCGCTCAGGCGCCGTACGCACGGACGACGACGACGACCAACGTTAAAGCAGGCCCTTCATCACAGGCGCCCAGGCAAGGTCCTTCGGCGACAACTAATACCCCGCTCGTCAGTCTCCTCGACGCGCCATTCTCGGCCACCCATCCAGCCATGGTTCTTCCCTCGTCGCACTACTCTCTGAGCGAGAAGCGCCAGTACCTGTCGCTCTTGCCCGCCCAGTCCCTTGTCAACATTATTCTCCGGTTGACAGACTCGCATCCGACGTCGCCGGCCTTCCCGGCCAACATCAAGGACGTGATCCTTGATCTCGAGGTTGAGGCGCTAAAACCGCGCAATCGCAGCGCGAGCCCCTCGCCTTTGGCAACGACGCCCATGCTTCAGCGGACATCCAGTGCGCCGGGCGTAGGATCGGCCGCCGCTCGGAGGTCAACTCCGGCGGGGTCCGGCAACAGCGTAGGCCGACTGCTGGGGGCCACCTCTACCGCCCGGCCACCACCAGTCTCCAGACCGTCGACACCAGCGCAGCCTCGGCCTCTGACCGCAGTACCGTCGGGTCCCCTGATGCCGTCGCAGTCGCAGCCTATGACGAATGGCGCCTCGAATCCACGTCCGCCCCTTTTGGGGCAAATGAAGCCCGCAGTGCCTCCGGTATGTGTCGCTCTGCGAGCTCACTCGACATCTGTCATCCTAAACTGACATGGGCTTCTCATACTGTCAGGTTAACCCAGCAGTCTTGCAGTCAATGTCAGCGAGTGGTCCGGCGCCGCCCTCAGAGTCACTATCGGCCATCGACTCTGGCTCGGGCTCCTCGTCGACTCTACCTGAACTCGACAGCAGTGGCATGGCCGCGTTCGCCGCCGCACTCCAGTCTCTTGTCGACGGTGGACTCGTGCCTCAGAGCTCAGCGTCCGTGTCGGACGATATCGGGCTGCCGCCACCGCCGCCCTCGCCGGCCGATGCGGCATTAACGCCCGCCTCCGCGGCCCTCCCTTCCTCACTAGTCCTGCCCCTTCAGGCCACACCGTCTGCCTTCTCGGCCCACGCCATACCCTCACCCGCCCCTTCCTCGCCGGTCCTCCCACCGCCCGGGACGGACTTTACGTTGGCGCCCCTTCCACCGACGACCGTCAATTCTAATGCCCAGGCCGGACTAGCGGCCTTGCTCGCCCAACTCACGCCCACCTCTTGACGACCTTCAATGTACGCATGCACGTCTGTACAATCGATCTGAGAAAGACATAGACGGGCATGCAGAGATCGCGAAGAGGACGAGAAGCAACTGTAGGCAGATGGATGAAGGGCGAGGGACTGGTACAAGAGGCATGAGGCGGACAAGTACAAGCGCGTCGCGGACGCCGCAGGAAGCGAAGGAGCGAAACGGGCAAGCCATCAATCGTACTCCTTGATGAGCGCGATGAGCTTCTTTGCCTCAAGCTTGAAGTCGGGCTGGTCGGCCCGGCGGATCGAGAAGCGCGCCCGAGCCTGGTCCTGGAGGCGGCGGCGGCAAGGTTAAGGGTCAATTCTCTATGGCGAATGTCAGTGTAAGGATCCGAGACGCACGCCAAACGTGTCCATCTTGCCCTGGCAATTGAAGTTCATGATTTTACCAACGGCTTTGCCGACCGCGCGCTCGAACTTGGCCTCGTCCTCGTCCTGAAGTGGTAGGATGCATTAGCTCGAGAGGCGAACCCTTCAGCTAGCGGGCCAGGACGGACCTTGAGCGCAAGAAGCTCGTTGGCGTTCATGCCGATCAACGCCTCGCCGATTTCGTTGAAGCCAGTGAGCCACATTTGGCCAGTGTAGTCGCCAATCGAGAGCGACATGATGTAGCTGCGGGGTTGCAAAAGGTGGCAGTCGTCAGCCGCAGCGTCCGCCCTGAGAGTGAAGAGAAAGGCAAAAGAAGCAGCCTGACGCACCGGTGATTTGGCGCAGGGTAGCTCCGGTCGCACTTCTCGCACCGCCAGCCGTCCCCAGTGTCAGTCACCTTCTTCTGGCAGCCCTCGCCCGGGCAAGCCGGATAGCTGATGTTGTCCTTCTTGACAAAGAGGACGGTCGCTCGGATCGAAATGTAGTCGGGCTTGTCGTTCATACCGATGCTCTCGTCCTTGATCTCGAGTATCGTCTTGTAAACATCGGACCTGCCAGTACCGGCGCCGGCGCCAGCCGCACCGCCGTCGCGTGAGTGCGACTTGAATGTTCGGCCCGACGCGGCAGAGTCAAACCATCCGCGGAGACCGTGTGCCTCCGGGATGTCGGGCGAGACCGACATGGTACTCCCGCTGTACATCGACAGCGTCCGGCCTCCAAAGTCACCAACCTTGACACCCTTGAACGCAATGACGGGCTGATCGGCGATTGAGTAGCTCTCGGCTTGCTTGCCCCACAGCGTCAAACGGACCTGGAACTCGGACCGATCGACGAGCGTGATATCGCGCTTCGAGATCTGTCAGAAGGGGAGAAAAAGACGTCTCGCTTAGCGGCTGACGGCGTGAGAGGTGCGCCTTTAAAACTTACGGGCTTCTGCGAGGCCTTGCCGGTGATAGAGCCGAGCTCGCCGACCTCCTTAACGACGGCGAGAACGTCTGTGGAGGGCACGGGGACGAATGTCAGCATCAAGGTACGGAGGGCTGCCGAGCAAGCAGAAGAACGACGCACCGCACGTCTGGTCCTTCTCCATCTGATCGAGGGAGGAGAGCTCAACGAAGTTGTACTTAACCTGGGGAACTGCGCCCTCGTCATTTGACTGCGACAAGGGTGAAAGGAAACACGCGTCAGTAAAGCGCGCTTGGGCGGGCTGGCAACGGAACGGAAACACGCACGACCTCGATGTCGGTCTCGCGCGAGAGAGTGATCTCGTAGTCATTGTTGACGTTTGAGAACTGCTTTTTGGCGATGTTGATGCGCGCCTTAGAGACGAAGTAAACCTAATGGATTTGGACAGGGGATTAGCGCCTTGCAGCTCGACCCGCATCAGATTACGTGACCGGGCAACATACCTTACCCTCGGTCAGGAAGTCGTACCACTTGTCAACCTCCTCGTTGAAGCCTGTCGCGCGGATCTCTCCCTGAGGTGAGTCGAGCGTCTCATTGAGTCAGTAGATGGCCTTGAAGATCCGGTGGTGGGAGGGGGCAAGGAACAGACGCACCGTCTCATCCATAAAGGTGCACGAAAAGAGCTTGCCCTCGCCACGGGCATTCGACCAGTGTTTGATGTCAGACTTCTGAGTAACGCGGGCCTTGATTGTCCACCTATGCGAAGCGAGAGAGGGTCGTCAGATCAGGGGTACCTGGGGTCGTGTCGCTGACGAGCTACGCCCTGATCGACGCAAAAAGAGAGCTACAGTGGAACGAGTCGCACTTGTTCTGGTACGGGCTGAGGCCCTCAATCGGATAGAGCGGGCCGTGGTCGTTGCCGCGGCCGCCCTTGCTGCCGCCAGCCTTACTCGAGGCGGCGAAGCCTCCAGTCTTGGCCGCCTGCTGAGGCTTCGACTGCTGGACCGGCTCGGGCTTGACCTTGACCGTCGCCGGAGTTGCCGCTGCCGCACCTGCCTCGGCGCCCGTCGCCGTGTCGACGTTTTTGGGGTCGCCGATCTTCTCCTCCTGGCCTACGGGCTCGAGGCCGAGGATGATGACGAGCCGACGGTCCTGGACCATGTTGAGCGCGAAGCTCGTAAGCTTGATTAGCGTGTTCTTCTGAACAGTCGAGCTCTCGAGCAGGTGGTTGTGCTGGGTCGCGAGCATCGCCTGGATAAAATGACTACCGTCCGAAAGGATGAGCCGGTAGCGATCCGTCTGAGGACCAGTGCCCGAGACCTTCTTGACGTGAAGGACTTGGAAGACAGGCTGAAAGCCTTCCGACGCGTTCAAGGAGTCAGTGCTGTGGAGCGTGAGGGCCGCATTGGGCGTGAGTTGGTCGGCCATGGTTGCGGCTTCTGAGGAGTGGCGCAGGCGATGTGATTCCGAGGAGATGGCCGAGCGGACCGATGGAGACTGGTAACGCGGTCGATGGAACCAAGTGGGATTGCGAAAGGAGGGGATGGGGAGCGGTGGTGGACTGAGGGGGTCGACGCGCCGAGCTCATTTCGCTTTGGCGGCGCGCGCGTCCATCGCGAACGCCGCCGTACGTGCCCGCTCGTCGTCACGCGCGGTTCAGCCTGAGTCGGCACACGATGAAGCGCATCTGATGCAAATCTAGAAAGTGAGAAAGAGGGCAACCAGACAAGCCCGGAGCGGGAACAATGGGGTATAGAGCGTGCGTGTGCGAATAATGCGTGGAAGTGCAAAATCAACAGCCAGAGAGAAGGTGCTGGCGGACGGGCGCTGCCGGATGCCGCCAGCTTGGGGGGCGCTCGCAAGGGTCGCGGTGTCGTCTCTTGACCAGAAACTATGGAAGCCCAACCTGCCTCCAGAGTTAAGGGCTCTACGGGCTCTTTGCCTGGCGGCCCTCTGCCTCGGTCTCGACGGCAAGCGCGATCTCATCCTCTGAGTAAAACGGGCGGAGGGCGAAAGGTCAGAGGGCGTCTTGCGACTGTGTCGCAGGCTATGGTCGGTCACTCACTGGGCACGACGATCCGCTCGCCGTCCTCACCAATCTTCTCCAATTTTGATTCAGTTATACCGGCTGGCGAGATCTGGGTGACAGTTCGGACGTCCCTGCCGACGCCCGGACCAAGCGGCGAGCGCTCGCTCACCGTCTCGAGCAGGCTTGGGTCTGGTGGTGAGATGGCCGACATTGGCGTAAAGATTGAGGCTGCGGCCGATGGGAGGTGAAACGATGATACCGGCGAGGACGAGAGCGAGAGATGCGAAAGCGGGGCCGCAGTTGACGGCGACACGGGAGACTTATCGTTGCCGGCGGGGCCACCGAACGATGGTATACTCTGCGGGCTCGTCAATGTAGGTCGACGGCCGCTTCGACTGCTGCCGGCGTCGATATCATCGTCGTCTGCACTGGCGTTGAACCTGCTCCACTGCGCCGAGGCAGCCGTTGGTGTAAAGCTCATCTCCTCGTCGCTGTCGGCGCCGGCGTCCGGGATGTGGATCCGGCCGCCACTGCCGCCGCCAGAGCTGCTGCTGCCGAACGATGACGGTCCGACCGCGCCATCATCGTCCTCCGAGTCAAAGTCGCGGAATTCGGCTTGGAAAGTTGCGTCGTTCCACTCGAGTGCAGCCAGCGCCTCCGAGTTAGGGCCGCCGTTTGTTGAAGGCCCGGCCGAGGCAAAATCATCGCCAAAGGGGTCGTCCGTCCCACCGTCGGCCGAGGGCGTCGATTGGAAGACCCCCCAGTCGTCGTCGTCGAAGGCAGAGGATGTGCCGAAGGGGTCCTGCAAAGTCAAACCTAGTCAGGGATGTTTTGGCAGCAGGTCAGATGTTTGCAACGCACCAGGCGCGACGTGCTCGACGGCACGGTCGCCGTTGGCTGAAAACTGTGCCGGTCGGCCATCCACTCCGAGTCCTCCTCGTCATCGTCGTCCGAGGACGACTCGAACTGGCGGTCTGTCGTCGATGAGCCAATCTGCTGAGCCATGTAGCGCGAGAACTGTCAGAGGGAGAAGTTCCGTCAGCATCTGACAAGAGGCGGGCGAGCTGAAGCTTTGATCGGACGGACCATCTCTGAGGCGTTACCCGTGCCGTTGGAGCCGGTTGCCTGGCTGGACCCATTGCCACTCGTATCCATCTGCTCGGTAATTTCTTCGTCGCTGTCGCTCTCGCCATCGTCGAGCGCGCTCCCACTGCCGCCAATCAATGGGTTGACGACAGGCTTACCGCCACCCATCGTGCTATTGTCCTTGGCCTTGGCGGCAGCATACGGGCCGGTGACAAATGCGTCCCATGCGGCGCCGTCGTATGTCGGCGTCAGGAAGGCCTTCAGGTCGTCCGGGCAGTCAGAGAGGAACTTGAGTACGTCCTCGGCGATCAGAACCAGGTGACCCATGTAGCCAAGGCGAATTCTGAAGTGAACAGATTTGCGTCAGTGAGCTGATGATCAGTCAGGGCGACTGAGTCAAGGACTAGACGCACGAGCTCTCCCCTTGCCGGCGCTGTCCCTCAAGTAGGTGAGTGACGAGGCCACTTGTTTTGAACAGGTGAACAATAAGCGCCTGATTGAGGCCCTGCTCGAGTCGGCTCGATAGGATCTGCTGGACGACATCGTAGACGCTGCTGTGGAGGAAGTTGTTGAGCGGGAACTCAAGAAACAAATCCTGCGTCATAAAAGAGCGTGATGAAGAAGCCCAAGAAGTCAGGCGGCGATTGAAATGGACCGCGGCTTGAGCCGAGACGCACCAGCAGCGATCCCAGCAGGCCGTGGTCCATAATCTTCTGCTTGAGAACGTCACCCGCCGACAGGGATTCGTCGTCAGCATCGCTGTCATCGTCGTCCTCGCTCTCCTCATCGGTGCCGTTGAGAGCGCCGTTGAGAACGTCAAGTCCGGCTAGGCCGCCCATGAGCTGGCCGTCCTGGTCGTACTTGGGTCCGGTGCCAACAGGCCGGTTCAAAACAGCCATGTTGGAGCAGTGGAGGAGCTCGGCGAAGAGCTCGATGATACGGAAGCGCTCAAGCGTGAGTGCCGGCTTGACGCCCGCCTCAGGCGCGATTGGGGCCGAGCTCAATCGCCGGCGCAGCTCGCCGATCTGGCCGCTGAGGACGGCAAGCAGGTTACCGAGGTGGACGATGCCGAGGCTTGCATTGAGGTCCTCCATCTTCTCCTCGAGCTCGACCCGGTCCTTGGCCTCCTTGACTTCGTCGTCCATCTCGTTCTCGCCTGCGAGCAGCGCTTTTGAAGCTTGCGTGGTCGAGTGCGACATGAGCCCATTGCGGAGCGTGTGAAATAGGTGTGGCTCCGAGTAGTCCGAATTATTTTTCCGGATGAGCTCAATGAAGATTGAGATAACAGCTATCAGCGACGATGACCGCGTGACGGCCGCCTCCTGCAGAAGGTCGCTCGATCGCTGGGTTGGTGTCGTCTCGCCACCGCGCGCAGGTGACATGGCCACTTCGGTCGACTCCTCGCTCAAGGCCGGTTCCAGCGCGGGCTCGAGCATGAAGCCGACGAGCTTGCGAACGTGCTCATCCGAGACGAGCTCACGCGCAAACTTGTTGTTGCGAGAGCCGCCGACCGCTCCGTTCTGCTCCCCGCCGCCACCGCCATTCGCCTGGCCGACGCTGGCAAACGGTGTCGGTGCTGGCGCAGACATGATAATGATACCCTTGAGGAGCTCGGCCGCAGCCTCATGCGTTGCGGGCGAATGCGACGGCGCCAGCAGGTCAGTCAGACGCGGGATGAGCTGCTCGGTGGAAAGCCACTAGGGTGAAAATGAGTGATGTCAACTTGCCGCTCATCATTCGTGTCTTCCCGTGGCTGACTTACGCCGAGCACACCCTGACCGTCGGCGTTGTCCTCGCATTGAATGATCCTGATCAGCAGGTCGACAATAGCCGGCGAGGTGATGTTTGCGAGCAAGCGCTCGACGATCGCCGGCTGCATGCGGATAAAGCCAAGCATCTGAGGGCGGTTTTGAGAGGAAGGCAATTCAGCACCAAAAACAACGCAAGCCATCGCTGCGGTAAATTCGTACTTCTGCCGTCTTCTTGCCGAGAAAATGTGAGTTGACGCGGCTCCATTGCCCGTGGATGACCTCGCGCTCGTTGTCAACGAGGTCCAGATCGCTCGGCTCTTCGTCTGGTTTGTCGCTCGCGTCATCCTGGACCTCTTCAAATTCGTCCTCGCTGCTTTCATCTCCGGCCGTGCCCGACTTGGCAACCGCCGCCGGATGCCAACCCTCGGCTTTGGCCGGCTCAGGCACTGACGGGACGACGGGCAACACAACCGCCGGCGACTCGTCCTCGAGGTCCATAGGCTTCTCCTCAGTCGAGTCATCCGTCAGGTCGACGTCTGTACTCGACGAGTCGTCCGATGACATGCGGCACTCGGCTATGGTATCATCCGGTTTGCTGTCCGAGTTAGCCGTCTCCAAGGCCGGCCTTTCCTCAACCTTGCCGGATGCGATTTCAGGCGCCGCATCGGTCGACTTCTGAGCACCCGCAGGCGGCGGACCAAGGATCGCTTCCCAGAAGGGCCGGAGGAATTCGTCCGGACTTGCCAACGTCGTCTCAGTGATGGTCCAGGCCTCGGAGCAGAGGACCTCGGCTGCGAGCTGCCGAAATCTGTCGGAAAGCAGTTGGACGGAGTCGGTCACTGTCAGTGCATGAGCACGCGACCGACGAGCTCAAGCTCGAGAAGGCCTTAGCAGAAACCCAGCTGGGAGATCTCGCACCTTTGCCTGCGCTGGCGCTCGGTATCCGTGTCGTCGGATGGCGACCGGGGCTCGAGGCCCTTTGTGACCCAGCCGAAGAGGCCGCGAACCATGTCGGGCCGGCCAAGGACCTCCATCAGCTTGGCATTTTGCGTCTTGCACTCGGTCAACAGGTCGCCGTCGTCGAGCAGATCCTCAAGCAACGGCGGCGGATCCCGGGTGAGGAGTGCCTCAAAGTTGGACCCGGTCGGGTTCACAAACCGCCAGAACATAGCAGGCGGGAC
This sequence comes from Cystofilobasidium macerans, assembly GCA_014825765.1. Classification (NCBI taxonomy): domain Eukaryota; kingdom Fungi; phylum Basidiomycota; class Tremellomycetes; order Cystofilobasidiales; family Cystofilobasidiaceae; genus Cystofilobasidium; species Cystofilobasidium macerans. The sequence continues at coordinate 225,494 of MVAP01000012.1, read as the reverse complement.
AGCGGCGGCGACGGACGCAGGAGGAGGTGTCGCGGGCGAGAGGGAGGCGGCCGGTACCCTGGGAAGGCCGCGGGACACGGAAGCGAGACCGGGAGACCGGGAGTTACCAAGAGAAGCGACTAAGGACCGAACAGTGACACGAGAAGCAAGGAAGAAGAGGAAAGGTGGTCAGAAGCAGGCAGCGTCGGACGAAGGCACAAGAGCAGCGAGAGCAGCCGGAGGTGAGGCCGGTAGCAGCCCGCGCGGGCGACCAGCAGCACGCGGGGTAAAGCGGCGGGGAGCAAGGACGGGGATCCAACTGAGACGGGATCCTAATTAGAACTGATGATTTCCGACGTAATCATAGTGACTGCCTTTCTGGTTCGAGCTCCCTTCGGTTCGCAGTCGTCCCCAAAGCGAGCTAGCTTTTCGTCCTGCCGACTTCGGCCAGCCGCGACACGTCGCCGCCTCCGCCCGCTGCCGAAGCCTGTCCAGCTCTCTCTTCCGCTTTCCTCTTGCGCCATCAACTCCCTCCTGCTAGTTTCTCGAGACCCTCCTGCTTCTTGCTCCTTTCTTTTCGCTGGCCGATCAAGTACTTTCTCTCTCGCTTCTACACTTTCCTCTGCTTCAAGAAGGCCGTCTTCTCGCTTGATCATGCACCGCACCTCGGCCGGCGGCCTTGCCCGGCTCTCTGTGTCCTCAGCCCTCGGCGCCCGGGGCGTATACCGGCCTCTCTCCTCATCAGCAGCTCGTGAGTGCGGCGCCACTTGTCCGCTCTTGTCCATTCTTGACCGTTCGCGTCGCTGCTTGCTCGGTCCAGTCTCGAGGACATACTCGTCCATCCCGCTGCAGCCGCTGCGGGCGTCCGCGACCTCCACCGCGTCGTCGTCGTCGGCGCTCCGGCGGCCTCCGCTCCTGCCATCGTCAGCACCTCTATCTTCTCGATCACGGATTCCTTGGTCGACGACGGCAAGCGGGACGCCTCTGATCCGGGCAACGAGCCCTTACTTGCTGCTCTCGCGCTCGTTTGCGACGCCGTCGCCCGGCGGTGACCCAGCAAAGGATGCGGTCGAGCTAAAGGCGGCAATCTCGCCCGAGTCGGCCGCCAACCTCGCGCCCAAGGCGGCACTTGACAAGACGATCAAGGACGTCGTCGCCAAGGAGGCCGAGAAGGACGACGGCAAGAAGCTGACGCTTTGGGAGAAGGTAAAGAAAGAGGCACGACACTATTGGCACGGCACCAAGCTACTCGGTAAGGAGATCCGCATCAGCGCGAAGCTCCAGCGCAAGGTCCTTAACGGTGGCACGCTCACGCGTCGCGAACAGCGTCAGGTGCGTGTGCACAAGATGGCCGCTGAGCTCTGAAGATGCCCCGGTGCTGACCAAGTCATCATTCTCTGCGCCCCCCCCCCCCCCCTTGCAGCTTAAGCGCACAACAACCGACCTGCTACGGCTCATCCCCTTCTCAGTCTTCGTCATCATCCCTGGACTCGAGCTCGTCCTGCCCGTCTTCCTCCGTTTCTTCCCCAACATGCTCCCTTCAACATTTGAGGACAAGTTCGCGGCGGTGCGCAGAACTCGATCGACCTTCCCTTTTGCTGACTCGCCGCTGACGTCCCCTACACCGACCGATCATCTTGAATTCAGGAGGAGAAGCAGCGCAAGCTGCTGAAGGTCCGCATCGGCGTTGCCAAGTTCCTTCAGGAGACAATCTCCGAGAGCGGTTTGAAGGCCAACGAGGTTGTCAAGTCTGACGAGTTCAAGCAATTCTTCCGCAAGGTGCGGCGTCGAATGTTGCAGCATGACCAACTGATCGACAGCGACGATTGTTAATCATCCTGTATCCAACCTTTGTTGCAGGTCCGGTCGACCGGCGAATCGCCCTCAAAGGAAGACATCATCCGCGTCGCCAAGCTCTTTGAGTCGGACGTCACGCTCGACAACCTGTCACGGCCGCAGCTCGTCTCGATGTGCCGCTACATGAAGATCCACGCCTTTGGTACCGACAACTTCCTCCGGCACCAGATTCGAAGCCGGCTCGAGAAGATCCGGGCCGATGACAAGGTGATCCTCGGCGAGGGCGTCAAGTCGCTCTCGGTGCCCGAGCTCCAGATGGCGTGCCAGTCGCGCGGCATCCGCTTTACCGGCGTCTCGCCCTCGGCCCTTCGTAAGGAGCTCGCCAACTGGATTGAGCTCCATTACTCGAACAAGGTCTCGGGCGTTCTCCTCGTCCTTAGCCGTGCCTTCCATTTCAACGAGGAGTCGGCCGACGTCATCAAGTCGCTCGAGGTCACGCTGAGCAGCTTGCCCGACAAGCTGCTATCTGAGGCCGAGCTCGACGTCCTCGGCGAGGAGGCGACCTACCAGGAAAAACTCGAGGTCCTCCAGCAGCAGCAGGAGCTCATCGAGGATGAGGCCGAGCAGGAGCAGGAGGAGGAGGCTGCTCGACGCGAGAAGAAGGAGGTCGACGACCGGCTCCGGGCCGAGGAGAAGTCGCGGCGGGACGAGGAGCGCCGGATCGCCGAGCAGGAGCGGACCGACGCCATGGCTCTGCTACCGGAGGCTGAGGTCAGTTTCCTCGCCGCTTTGCTCCATGAGAAGTCACGACGCTGACATAGCCCAATCCACCAACAACAGTTCAAGGAGCTCGAGTCGGCGCACGAGTCGGACGACGGCACGATGACCAAGGAGCAGCTCAACGAGCTGGCCGAGGCCCTCACCGTCCTGTCAGCCAAGTCGTCGATCGTCAAGGAGCGTGAGGAGCTAAAGGCGCTCATGCAGGACAACATCAAGTCAGAGCAGGTGCGGCCTCCGGCTTCGGATGCATCCGCTTGGAGCCATCATTGATCAACTTCACCTCCCATCTCTATTGACAGGAGTCCAAGCTGCACCCTGAAGATCATGACAAAGTCGAGACGTCCCTTTCGAAGCGAATCCGGTCGATGATCACCAAGATCGACAAGCAGCTCGAGGCCTACGACGCCAAGGTCGGCGGCTCGCTTAAGATGATCGATGTCCATGAGGGCAAGATCTCGGTTGCCGATCTCGAGAAAGCGCTACAGGTCATCAAACATCGGCCCGAGCAAGAAAATGTCTCTACCATCCTTGACAAGCTTGATTCGGACCACGACGGCTTTGTCGTCCTGGACGAGGTTGTCGCCCTGACGCAGGAGAACGGTCAGTCGTGCCTGGCCGAGTCGTCGCAGGTAGCTCGGCACGTTGCTGATCTTCTTCACGTACCTGTGACAGGCCTCGGCATCGTCGTCGAGGACTCGGCGCTCAAGCTGCTCGACCAGGGCGCCGTCATCAAGGACGCCGGCGGACAGTCAAGCCCCGAAAGCCGGGCATAGGGCGTCAAGCTGCGCGCCTGTTGTAGACATGCTTCTTAGACTCGCCACTGCGGAGGGAGGCAATTGTCAGAGACTTTGTAAACAGGGATGGGGACGGGGTGATGTTTTGCTTCTTCCCGCTACAAGTCGCGAAGCGGCGGCGGCAGTGACACACGCGTTCGCCGACAGCCGACGCCGCCCGGAGACCAAAGTCTACCTCGACCCCATTTAACGTCGGCTGCGTTGCAACCGTCATCCCATCCATTTGGTCTCGGAAGCAGCACAGTCAAGCCTCGCATCATTCTGTCGGAATCCCTGCGCCTGCCTCGCTTCGCCAAAGGGTCAGCTGGCAACCCCCGTCGTGACCCACCAGTCCCTGGTAGACTGAGCGCCGCGTGACCTCCGACCTCGACTCTGTCGCCCTCGGCTTCCAGCGATCCTCCTAACTTTGTCCTCAGCATTGTCCTCGACGCGTTATAGTTTCGTATGGGATTCATCCTGCAGCGTCGGGGCTTGCTTGTTACTGGCGGCATCGTCGCCCTGCTCGTCTTGACGGTCCTCCTCAGCCACGGCACGACCTCGGGCTCGCTCGGCGACGGCAGCGCCCGCTGGTGGTCAAGCCTCGGCGTCGAGGCTCCGAGCTGGGGCGGGCCGACCTTCACACCTGGGAATATTGTCTGCCCGCAGGTGCAAGACCACTCTGCGACGACGCTTGACAATGCGTTCGTGACGCTGGAGGAGGGCGGGCAGTTCGTCGGCAGGGAAACGCGCTACCTGCGCGGCCTGCCGGGCTACTGTGAGTACCTTGTTTCGAGCTTCACGTCGCCTGATTTCCCGTTGCTAAGCTGAAGTTGGGCCTTGCAGCGTTGTTCGAGAACGTCTACACGATGAGTGGCATGATGGGTGCGTCTGCTTTTGGTCTTCCGGGGAGCGTCGAGCTCTTCTGCGTCGCCTGCTGACGACGAACGTCCGTTGTACAGTTGCCGTTACGTCGGACCCCTCCAGCCTGCCGCCAGTGACCAAGGTCATGTCGGACATGTCGCGAGGCACACCCGAAAACCCGTTTCCGGTCGCGGATGAGACGCGCTGGCTCGTGCTCTCGCCTGCTGAGGCGGCGACGCGGTTGAACCGTCGTGAGGTGCGTAGCGAACAGACCCCTTCGGCGGCGCAGGCCCTGGAAGAGGATGCGGCTGACCGTTTGCTTGCATCGTGTTTGTCAGGCGGCCAAGCTAGTCGGAACGACTGTATTCATCAACGATGGGCCCGGCCCCGAGGGCTATCTTGGTGAGTCCGTCGTTTGAGACGCCGCGATCCAGAGCAAGACCCCCGCTGATGTGCCGCCATGAACCCTTCTTTCACAGCGCACTACTTTCATCTCGCGGCCGAGCTCTTTGCCGGCGCCTGGCGAGTCCTAGCCGCTGCGCCCGATCTGATGGCCAAGGGTACCGCGATGGGGATGGAGTTTCCCAGGCGGGTCATTCTCGGCAAGGGGCAGGACTGGCGCGACGTGCCGTACGTCACCTCAGTCTCAACCTTGTCCAGATCGTGCAGGAGCATGCCAGCTGACTCGCATCCGATCCCTTTAGTGGGCTCAACGCCTGGTTTATGGCGACCATGTTCCCGATGATGGCCGTGGAGGACTCGATGCAGTGGAACGGTGCGGTCTGACGCGATCGTCCGGCATACCTGGCAAGATCGATTGCACTGAAACCGTCTGCTCTTGCTACAGACCGCTCGCTGTCGGAGAACCTATACATCTTCGACCAGATCGTCATTCTTGACCGCTGGGCCTCGCACCGGCACAACCCGACGACCGGCCAGTGGAACAAGATGAACGCTGGTGCGTTCTGTCCTCCCATGCCCGGAGGGCGTCGGCAAGATATAGCTTCTGAGGCAGTTCCTCTACATCTTACACCATTGCAGATGTTTTCCGCGTAGTCGACGCCCCTGCCGATTGGTGGGCGCCCGTCCGACAGAGCATGATGCGTAATCTCGGCATCCAGGACCCTAACATGAAGGAGAAGGCCTCCGTCGTCTACATCAGCCGGTGCGTCCTGGGCGTCCTTCTGTGCCCTTCCGTCGCTAGTCAGCTGATCTCTAGCTTGTCACGTGTGTCTATGCTGCAGACAAGCAGCGGCCAAGCGCCGGCTGACGCCGGAAGCGCACGGCGAGCTGATCGCGGCAATTCGCGACATCCCTTCGGTTGAGCTGCACGTGCCGCAGATGGAGCTCATGTCGAAGCGTGACCAGATGCGGCTCGTCAGCCAGGCCGACGTTGTCATCGGCGTCCATGGAAACGGCCTGACGAACGAGATCTGGATGAAGCCCGGCGGCGCCGTCATTGAGAGTGGGTTCTTCCCTGCCGTCGGTCGTGCCTCTTGTCCGCATCGCTAACCAGCTCTTTTCCGCAGTCTTCGACGTCGGAGGCTTCACGCGCGACTATCAGCTTCTGACCGAGCCGCTTCATCACAGCTATTTCCCCATCTGGAACGACAAGGTCTATGACTGGGCGGCCGACGTGCCCGGCTTTAAGCTCTCGGACAACTTCCAGAGCACGACGCTGTCGGTCTCGGCTCCTCTGATTCGCGGGCTGATCGAAGAGCTCCTTGAGCAGAAGACGGTCGACCCGAACCGGCCGGCCCATCTCGACCGGGCAAGCGCGGCGCACCTCGACGAAGTGGCGGCGGCGTCCCATCCGGAGACGATGCACCAAGAACGACCGCCGTCGGAACCAGAGCCGGAGACGACAGACACGTTGGATCGTAGGGCATGAGAGAAAGCAATTCATGTCATGTCGCATTGCACAGTCTCGCCGCAGAAAGTCATTGACCGTTCAAGCGCCTGCCCGCGCTGTCGACGGGACGACCTTCCTGTCACTCTCTTTATGTCGCCCCGCCTGATGATGCGAACGTGAAGGGCGAGCCGTCGGAGCGGGTCCCGGTGCTGTCGCTCCCGGCTGAGCTAGAGTTGCGGGCCCCAGGCCGGGGTTGCAAACAAGCGTTGGAGCGACTGCCGCTGCTGGTTGCTGTCGAGGAAGACGTTAGCGAAGGGAGGATGGGCAGGCGGGCGGCAGTCGTCCGCTTCCGGACAGGCGAAGGCACACGGCCCCGGCCGTGCGATTTCGAGCCGCCGGCTCGGCAGGCCGTGTTCTGCCTGTGCTTCGAGGTCAGCGACGAAGCGGTCGGGCGAGGGCGGTCGACGGCGGCCGGGGCGGGGACTCGCCTGAACGGGACCCCGGCCGCCCCGCTTACGGCCGGAGACGACACGGCCCGAGCGGCTTGAGCCGTTGGCATCTCTCCCCTGCGCGAGCCCTTGTCGTCTCCTATCCTTTCTCTCACCCACCACCCTCAACAACAGCTCCTCTCACACTTCTCCCTTCTAATCTTTAATCGCTGCTATCACCACCCGCCTGCCATGTCGCCGCAAGAGACTCCCATCCAGACCGAGATCATGACCCTTACCCGGTGCGGCCCGCTTCGCCATTCTTCCCTTTGCGTCCGAGCCGCCTTGCCTTTTTGCGCCTGCTCTTGCTCTCTTTGAGGGCACCTGAGCAGGGAGGTTTGCTGAGCAGCGGCTTTGCGCTTTTTCCATGCGAGCAAGAGCTGACCCTGCTGCTTCCATTTCTCCCAACCTGACGTGCGACCTCGTCCGGCTCCCGCCGGCTACCGCTACGCGCCCTCGCTCAACCGCCGTCCGAAAACCGCGCCCTTCTCCTCCCGCCAGGCATGTGCTGAGCGAGCAGCAGAAGCTCGGCGCCGCCGCCTCGGGCGACCTCACTCTGCTTCTGATCGCTATCCAGCTCACGTCCAAATTCATCTCGACCAACGTCCGCAAGGCCAGCCTAATCAACCTGTGCGTCCGCCCCCGCCCTGCCTTCCCCGCGCGCGCGCGCGCGCGCGCGCGCAAGAGGCGTCTATCTCCGCCAGCCGGACCAAAGCCGCTCAGGGGCCTGACCTCTCTTCCTTTCTCTTCTGCTGCGCAGGGTCGGCCTCGCCGGTGAGGTCAACGTCCAGGGCGAGGATCAGAAGAAGCTTGACATCCTCTCGGATGAGATCATGGTCAAGGCGCTAATCGCGTCGGGCAAGTGCTCGGTCCTCGTCACTGAGGAGCAGGAGAACGCTATCGTTGTCCCGGACGGCCCGCTCAAGGGCCAGTACTGCGTCGTCTTCGACCCGCTCGACGGCTCGTCTAACATCGACGCCGGCGTCAATGTTGGCACCATCTTCGGCATCTACAAGGTCAAGGAGGGCTCGAAGGGTACGATTGAGGACGTCCTCCGGCCCGGCTCGGACATGGTTGCCGCCGGCTACACCATGTGCGTCGGCCCGCCTGCCTGTCCCTCGGCTTGAGATGGCCCTACTGACTGCAGTCTGACTGCGCGCTCCTTAGGTATGGCTCGTCGACCAACCTGGTCCTGACGACCGGCAACGGGGTCAACGGCTACACGCTCGACTCGGCCCTTGGAGAGTTTATTCTGACGCACCCTGACGTGCGTGCCCCATTACCTGCTTCTCATCGCAAGCAAACCCAAGGCTGACACGCCCACGTTACGTCTGCTCAGATTCGCGTCCCCGACCGCGGAAAGATCTACTCGTTCAACGAAGGCAATACCGAGTACTTCCACCCGGAGACCAAGGAGTACCTTAGCTCCATCAAGCACCCTAAGGGCGAGGGCAAGAAGCCCTACTCAGCGCGCTACATCGGCTCGATGGTCGCCGACGTTCACCGCACGCTACTCTACGGAGGCATCTTCGGCTACCCCGGCGACACTAAGACTAAGTCGGGCAAGCTGCGCATCCTATACGAAGCCTTCCGTAAGTGCTACCACCAACGCTTTTCTCCTGCGATGACAGCAGCAGTTGGCTGACCTACCTCCTTCCTTTTCACCAGCGATGGCGATGCTGATGGAGCAGGCTGGCGGTCTCGCAACGACTGGCACGACGCGCATCCTTGACCTCGTTCCGACCGGTATCCACGACCGGACGCCCATTTACCTCGGCAGCAAGAACGACGTCGAGGACATCCAGGCCATCTACGCCAAGTCGTCCTCTGCCTAGGTCACGCCCTTCTTAGACGTCCTCGCTGATTCGGCGCAAGCCGGGTAGACGGGATCGGTCTTGAAGGGAGGTCGCTCCGATTCGGTCCCTTCAGCCTTTCCTCCACCTTTCTCTGTACACTGTCTCGTTCCTGCCCATCATCGCTGTCTCCTAGGGTTCCTCAATTGTACCGTCCCGCACAGGCTGCATCGCATGCTTCTTCACCCATTGCGAGCGGGCCGTAGTAGTATGGGCTGCTGCTGCGCGCGACAACGCCCACGAGACGGGTCACACGGCTCACCTTGCCCCGAACCCTTGACTATCATTCGCAAGCACTAGTCGAGCTCAGCACACAGAGCGGACCCGCACTCAGCGTCATCGAGCAGCCTGACTCGCCGCTTCTCTGCCGTGTGTCGGCCAGTGGCACGCTGAGGGGTCGGACATCATCTCCCGAACGCCCCGCCTGATAAGCGCAATCAAGAGCAATCGAGCGGCGACAGCAGATCCAACTCCAATGCCGACCAAATACAAAGGCCATCGCTCGGCTGTACTGTCCATCATGATCTCAATGCCTAGTCGACCTCGTCACTGAGGTCCTCGGCTGGGGCTAGGCTTTGCGAGGAGGCGAGTCTCGAGGGCTGGGAGGGTGAGAGGGGCGGGCGGGCGGCCGAGGGCGAGTGCGACGAGGCGAGGTGCGAGACAGCCGGAGACTCTGAGCCCTGTCGGGGCATCCGGTTGGCGAGCGCGCGCTTGAGAAAGACCGAGAGCGCTGGGTCCATGTGGGCGACAAGTTCGTCAAATTTGCTGCGCTTTTCGGGATGCTGCGAGAGGATCCGCGACAACTCCTCAATGCGCTACGAAGGCGGACGTTGAGTTCAGTCTGGGTCGAAGTAATTGACGAGCAGGCTAAGCCGCACCTTCTGCAACGAGTCGCCCTTGACGACGGCCTGAACAATGTCGCTCATTTCTTGCTCGACGTCGTCAGCGATGGCAATCTCGGGCACTGCTCTCGAGATCTCGGGCACGGCTCTCGCAGGGCTAGCCGCTGCTGGCCTGGTGGGCGTATACGGCGGCGGCGGCGGCGGCGCTGTGGTCTCCTCTTGCACTGCCTCTTGCATTGGGTGAGCGGTAGGAGCCTGTTGCTCTTCCGTGACTAGCTGGGCAGCCGAGGCTTGCTGCGAGGCAGCCTCTGCCGTCTGGTTGACTGCGAGTGAATGAGACAGGATTGCGATCAGCAAGACCTGTGAGCTGGGCGCAGAGCGTAAATGACAAACCAAGGCGGAAGATGTAGGCGTAGGCGTGTGTGTTCTCCGGCTCGTCGAAGGCAGCGCTGAGCTGGTCATAGACCCTCTCGCCACCATACTTGGAGACGACATGCTGGATGATAACCTTGACGGTTCTTAGCGGCATGTCTCCGAGCGGCACCTTGGTCTGCGCTCGTTTACGCCAAGCTGTCGGTGGCAGCGCCTGAAGGAAGTCCTCAATGATGCGGAGGAGGGCAATCGGCTCAAGGAGGCCGGCTCCGAGGTCGTCTTCGACACTGCGCGCGCGCTTCCAGATGCACTTGAGGATGAGCTCAGCATGCTTGGCCTGGCGCGAGGTCGCGAGTGTGCCCTCGTCGACGAAACTGATCGTCACGCGCTTGAGGAGGACAAAGAGCGCGCTGTCGGTGGGAAGAGAGCGTCGACGGCATCAGTTGCGACTACGTTTGCGAGTCGCATCGTGCTGATGACGCACCTAAAGATGCTCTCGCGCTTGCCACCGTTGAATATGCGGAGGAGGATCAAGTTCAGGAAGCGAGAGAGATCCTTGGCGTCTGCAAAAGGACGACAATTCGTCAGCGCCTGTCAAGGGCAAAATCTCGCTCGGGCGGCACGCACCTCCTGTTGCGTCATCCGTTTGCAGCAATCGCAACGTCAATTCAAACAGGAGTTCTTCGGTATCTACAGGTCCAATCTCCTTAATCAGCTCGTCGTGATCGCAGAAGTTGTTGAGCGTCTGGATGAGGTGTTTTGCCAGGCGAAACCATGGCGAGGACGAGTCGTCGAGGCGGGAGGGTGCGTCAAAGACCAGACGGATCTGCTTGACGAGGGCCTGGACGAGGGCGTCGACGAAGGGCAGGAATCGAGAGTGCTGTGTGTCAAGCATGCGCTGCACGCGTTTGAGGCCGTCCACGGACCGATTCGGGTCGCTCGAGAGAATAGATCGAATCGTCTGGACCACCTCCTTTGAGGTGTCGCCGTTCGACGAAACCTCCTGCGTGGCTGATGAGCTACGACCGGGGAGTGGTGCGAAGAGCTGGCCGGCGGCCCGGTGTTTGACAGCGGGCGCCGCCATCGCTGGGGTCTCTGTACTGTATGCCGGTGGCACCTGCGAGGCTAAGGATTGTCGTGGCTGCATCATCGACATCGGGCGTGATGCCGGCGCGCCAAAACGCGGGATCCCCCGGTTTGGCGTTGCCGACCCGTTGGACGCCCTGGGACTGAGCACAGGCCTGGTCGGCGACACCGGGACAGGCTTTTCCGGCGACTCGGCTCGGCCCAAGCTCGGCCGAGCTAGCGCGGGCGAGTCAGGCGGCGTGACATGCGAGAAGCGGTTTGCAGCAACAGGCGAGCCGATTCGGCCGGTATTCTCACCGGAAGCGATCCGACTGAGAGGAGTCCGCTCTGGCGGCGGTGCGGGACCTTGGACGTGCTTAAAGCGCGCCTCCATCGCATCGCGCTCTTTCGGTCCAACCTTGGCAAATTCATAGATGCTGTCGCCAGCCGTCTTGTAGGCCTCGCTTGAGAATTGCGGGATCGACATCGGTCAGCTATGATGAAGTCCTCGATAAGCTAAGAGCGACGCACCCAAGTACGTCCAGCGCGCCGTTGCGGATCTTACCGTCGCCGTCTTGGAGACAGCGGATGACGGCGGCGACCGACTCCTTAGTAAGCGTCGTCTCGGTGCCGATTTGCTTGACGATCGTTGCCATCGCCTTGAGGGCTTCGACTCGGGCTTTCGCATTCTTGAGTGGCAGGCCATGAAGAACGAGGATTTGGAAGAGCTTGCTCGCTGCGACAACGTAGCGCATCTTGCCCCGGAAGAGATCTTGAATCCGCGTCTGGAACTTGGGGTCGCCCAGCTACGGAAACGGAAGAATTCCGATTAGCAAGGATCTGGACGGGAATAGACTACTCTAACCGCACCTTGGAGATAAGTGTCGGCAAAAGGAGGTGCAGTTCGTACTCGTCGAAAGAGTGCCGGACAGACGATGTCGGTCCACTTGAGAAGTCGTCGATCATGTGCTCGACGAGCTCGATGGAGCGTGAGATAGCCTGTGTGTTTGAGTCGTACATGCGGATGGCGGCGTACTTGAGGATCAAATCGAGGTTGCAGACAAGGCTTTGCCGGAGCGCCTCCTCGTCCATGGCAAACCGGTCGGCCTCGCGCGCCATGTCCTGGAAGCAGGCGCCGATCATCGTGATGCCGTTGACAAAATCGACCGATGCATTGTGATCGCGGCTGAAGAGGAGGGAGTAAAGCTCGGGAGAGGCGTGCGCCTCCATCTGACTGGCAAGCAGCTCAGTGTGGAACGGCTCGGCCTTCTCGTGAAACACCCAGCGCGAGGCATCCTTCCTTGCCCGGGACGTCTTGTGCGCCGGGTCGGCCGTCCGGAAAGGCGGGTTTGCCTGGTCAACGACAGTTGACGCTGCGCTTGATGAACGTGACGATGGACCCTTGGCTGGCGCCACAGAAAGCGGCCGCCTCAGTCCGGTTGGCCTGAAGCGCGAGGGCCCAACGTCGTCCTCTAGCGAGCTCGTCGTCGCCCGAGACGAAGGCCGCTGCATCGCCGACATAGCCGACGCGGCTGGCTTTGGGAGCGCACCCATGACGCCTCGACGGATTGGCGGCAGGCCAGCAGCAGCTGCAGGAAGCGATCGCTTGACGGGCGACGCCGCGCCGCTGTTGCGAACTATCGGCGCCGATTGGGTCGATGATGCCGATGAGAGCGGTCTCGGTGGCGAGGCTAGTACAGAGGGCGCAGCTGACGATGAAGTCGTTGATGATGCCGTCGGCATAGGCGGGGCCGCAAGCTGAGCGGCCTGAATAACAGGAATGATAGTCTGCCGGACTGCCGGCTTCAAGCTCGACGTCTGTTCGAGCGCAAAATCGACACCGACCGATGCAACGACAAGCGGGAGGAGGGCTGAAGCATTCTTGCGGACGTCAGCGTTGCGATCCTCGACGCAAGACAGAAGTGGCTTCATCACGGGCGTCAGATCGACAGCGGCTGGATCGTTCTGCTGGAACCATTCGAGCAGGAAGGCGAGCAAGGAAGCTCGGAGCAGCGGGTTTGGATTATCGAGGCTCGTGCCGAAGCTCGAGATCATCTGGTCGATCCCACCACAGGCCAAGGCAATGGCCCCGAGCGTGCTGGCCGCGCCGGCCCGAGTGGGCGCCTTCTGATCGGCGAGGATGGCGCAGATGGGCGTGATGAAGGGCTTGACGTGCTTCTCAAAAGGCTTGCCCATGCCGATAGCGATTTTGGAGATGTTGTCGAGTGCCAGTAACTTAACCATGATATTTGTGTCGGCCAAGCGGCCCTTGAGAGCAGAGCCGACCTCGCCTGCAGACAAGGACAACAGATGCAGTCGTCAGTCACAGCTGATGGCCGGCTTAGCCGCAAGATGCTAAGGCGCTGACCCATGCCTGGCTTGAGGCGCGAGTTGGCTTGAAGGACGCCGGCGAGGGTTTCCATCGCCTCCTTGCGGACCTTCCAGTTATCGCTCCGCGAGCCGGCAACGAGGCTTGTTCCGGCGACGAGCTTGTCGAGGTCGACGCGCGGAATCAGGTCGTCGAGCGCATCAGCGACAGCCGCTCCGCCCTTGCCGCCTGCGCTCTGCTGAACAATCTGAAGGTCGGCACTCGTTCGCGTCGGCTCGGGCGGAGCCTGAGCCTCGACCTTGGCAAATTCTTTTTCGATGGTCGTTAGCAGCTGCGGGTTGAGGTCGTCGAGGAAGGACGAGATGTCGGTGCCGACGCAGATCTTGACCGTGACCATCGCTTTGGTCGCGTTCGCACGCACAGCCGCGTTCGAGCTCTTCAGGTTGGTCTTGAGAAAGTCGATGAGCGGCCGCATCGCAACGCCTGCGATACCAAAGTCGAGGAGCAGCTGATTCAACCAGACGAGCGCGTCGGCCTGTGTCTTGGGTGACTTGGCCTTGGTGAGTGGCTCGTAGGCTGCCAAGACGATGCGGACACTTGAGTCAGTCCCGCTATGACCAATCTGCCGTCGCAGGTGACGCACCCTGCTCGAGAACGAAGGCCAGCGAGGTCTTCTCAGCAAAGACGGTGAGCGCATCGCCGGCAGGCTTCTTGAGCTTGATGTCGCCGAGCTTCTCGGTCAGATGGCCTATGGCGATGGCGATGCACGCCTTGGAGAATGTCGTGGACTGCTCCGCCAGGATGATCATCATGCCGTAGATCTTGGAGGAGACCTACGATGAGACGTCGAGCTTTGGTCAGAACTTTCTCTTTCAAAGAGGGGGATGTCGCGCACCTGAAAGTTCTTCTCGCTCCAACCCGGGATCTTCGCGAAAAAGCGGAAGAAGACCTCGGCGTCGAGGTCGCTCGTATGGCCTTCGCCGAGCCAGACCGTCATTCGTTCCGCGCCCTCAAGCCGCAGTTTCCAATTGCCGTCGGCGACCTCAGACCGCATGTCGGCTGGGACGCCCTCTTCCCACCGCCCCTGCGCATCCTCGGGCGAAAACTTGTACTTCAGGGGCTCGGACGTGTTTGTAGTCGCTGGGGCCTTGGCCTTGGCAGATGTAGCAGCGGCAGCGGCGCTCAGCACAGGCTTCTTTGGAGGAGGCGCTGCGGCAGCGGGCGGCTTGCGCGCCTGTGAAGCAAGGTGAGAACTGAGGATCAGCGGCCAACGGCACTCCACCTCCTGCGGGCGGGACGTACGAGAGGCTTCGTTGCTGGTAGACGCGCTACAGACTTTAGTGGGGCAGCGAAATCGTCCGGATATTCTGAGCCAAAGCCATTATTCGAGCCGGCAGGGAACTCGGAGCCGAAGCCGGTGCCGCGCGAAAGCGGCTTGGGTGGCGCGCGAATGTCGGCCTCGTCGGCCACCTCGTCAGTCAGCTCGTCGGCGGCTGTGGCTGCCAGTCTCGACTTGGGAGCGGCCAGCTGAAGTGAAGATGCTGAAAGCTCAACATGCGCACTGTACCTCGGCTATGATTACCTGCAACGCACCTTCTTAACAGGAGCCTTGACCGGGGCTGCTGAAGCAGCTGCAGGTCGCGCACCGCTGCCGGCGGCGCCGGCCCGGTACTTGATCTGCGCGGTCTCGAAGCACTCGCGAACCTTGGTCTTGCGCAGATCGTCAAGACCCTCAAGCACGGGCGCAAACTGGCGCTCGCCGAGGATTTTCATCATGAGACCCAAGCTCTCGGCGCTCGCCGCTCGGACCGGCTCGGCAGAGTCGCCCGTGCAAATGGCCAGTGCATCTGAGAGCGGCTTAACCGAGTCCCGCGACGGCGCCTCGCGCGTGCTCTTGAGCGAGCGGTTGAGAAAGCGCAGCGCTCCCTCCTTGACCTGCGGATTCTTGCTCTCGAGTGAGACGAGGATGTCGTCGATGCAGTCATCCAGATTCGACTGCAAAAGCCGAAAGAATCTGATCAGTCAGATGCCCGGTAGCAGACACCATGAGTGGGATGGTCACGAACGCTCTCGAAGGCAGCATCGAGAGCGGCGCCGAGCGCGTCTGTCACGTTGGCCTTGCGCTCCTTGAGCCGCCCAAGCATGGGCGCCATGACGGTCGAGCGGTACTTGCCGAAGGCCGGACCGAGACCCTTGCCGAAGCCCTCGAGCACGTTGGCACCGGCGATGACGACGTTGATGTTGGCGTCGCTCGGAATGCGCTTAGCAATCGCCCCGACGTGAGCGCTCAAGTCGACGTCTGTGAGCGACGGCGCAGCCGTGAGGAGGGCGTGAACAGCCTGGAGCGTGTCGAGCCGGTCCTTCCACTTCGTCGAGCTGAGCATCTCAAAGAAGTCGGCTGGGATCTTGGGCAGGATGTCGACCGGCGGAGGTGCGTCAGGCTGGATGTCGAGTGGCTCGACCTCCTCCGGCTCGGCGCCAGCGCTCGGGTCGCCCCTACTGCCATTGACGAGCTCGCGCTCCTGCGTCTCGCGCTGCTGCTTGCGCGTCGCTCGAGACGGCCGACCCGAGCCACCAGGAGCAAGCCCTTTAAACGACTCTGTGAGCTCGGCGATCTGGATCGGCTTGAGGTCCTGGAGGAATGGCGTAAGGGAAGGTCCAAGAAAGAGGTGTAGCTGTTGTACAAGCAGCGTGCCCTCGGACCGGACGACCTTGTCGGTGTGACCGAAGATCTTGGGGATTGCGTTAAGCAGCGATTTGGGATTGCCAATGATCTTGATGCCGAAGGCACTGTCGGACGAGGTGGAAGCGCGTTAGCAGGAGCAGGCACTGAACTACCTTTCGGGCCGGGGAGTACGCACGTGACGATCTCGCGCAGACAGCTGACAGAGGACTGGACGATCTTGGGTTGCTTGGCATCTAGGCCCTTGAGAACATCGGCCTAATTGTGACCGGTGGTGTCAGCTTAGCAGATGGGCAGCAGACGACGGTGTCGGAACGCACAACGAGGCCTTCGCCTGAGTTCTCAACCTCGATCCACAGTAGGCCGAGTTCGATCGCCTTCAGCTTCAAGCTTGCCCTGGCCGAGCCAAAGCACTTGTCGACGACCGAAGGATAGACGTCTGATCTCAGCCTGTAAGATAGGAGCGATTGCGGCTGGGGTCAGGCCGTTGCGCATGCTCAAGGCTGTTGCAGGCAGCACAGGCTGTTCCGCACGTGAGCTTGGACGCACCTTGCGGATGTCTCGCCGCTCTCTCGTACCAAGCTCGACAACGCCTCGACGCCCTTCTCCTGCGCGACGACGTTTGAGTCCGTCACCCATTTCTTGAGCAGGTCTGGGTCGCTGTTGAGCAACGGCAGAGTGACGGTTTGGCAATTAGGACGCGTCTAGCTTGACTCCGGTTTCAACGGCCGACCAGAGTTGGGCCAAGAGAGCCAGTACGCACCAAAGGTAAGGTCGGAAGAACGGGTCGTCATCCGACGTCGTTAGCGCAAACTTGGCAATCAGGTCGGTGTAGGCCGACAGGCGAGCCTTCCAATTCTGAGGCGGATTCGGTGAGCCAGCCGGTCCAGCAGAGGGGAAACCGAGGTCCGCGAGGCATCAGCTCCGAGAAGTAGCTCGCCAACTCTTCCAGCCGCTCATGACACGGACCTTGTGGATGGAACGCTCTGGGAGAGCAATCTTGGAGAAGTCCTCCTCGGGAGGAGGTGCGCTGTCCATCCTGAAGAGCTCGCCGTCCTAATGGCAGAGGTCGGGCCGCAGGTCGCGCTCGCGAAGGTGCGAGCGACTAGAGGATGAGGTGGGCACGTTGGCCCCGTCCGTTGCGAGTCTTAACGAGCGCGTCGCCGAGGATCCACGTCGAAGCTGCACAGCTAGCCTAAAGGGAAAACTTTGAGTGAAAAGAGAAACAAACTGAGATAGAGTGGGAGAAAGTTGCAGTCGACGGGATGGAGAGGACGCGACGACCCCGCATCGTCAACACGTGAGGTCCAGCTCACTCCCAAACCACCCCCCTTTCTCCCGCTTCTCGTCAGTCATCACCCGAAGCAACCTGCACAAGACTGCCGAGCATGTCGCTCGTCGATACCGGTGACCAAATCGAGCGCATTCTCTTCATCTGTCGCAACGTCAAGGGTGAGTCGGCGTCGACGCTGGCCTGTGCCGCCTGCGCGCGGCAACGCCGCTCGAAGCTGACGACGGAGCCGATGGCGCTTGCCCCTGGCTCAGTTTACAAGATCCCTCCGCGCCCGTCGCTTAGCGGCTGGAAGGCCCAGGACTGGGGAGAAAACTCTTTCATCTGGGAGGGCCGCCTCCGCATCGCTGAGAGCGGCAACAAGGCCGTGCTGAAGCTCGAGGTCTGTCTCCATCTCCTCGCTCAATCCGTGCGAGTGCGGTCAGGAACGGCTTGGCCAGCTCCGTGGTTGTCGAAGCGCTACCCGGTATGCGATGCGAAGCAGTGCTCAGCAACACGTACTGACCCTTGCCTGCCGATCCGTCTTGCAGGACGCTAACACAGGCGAGCTCTTCGCAACGAGCCCGTACGATCCTCCGGGCACTAACGTCGAGCCCGTGCTCGACTCGAGCCGGTACTTTGCTGTCCGAATCGTCAACGAGCAGGGTGGCAAGGCGACAATCGGCATGGGGTGTGTCTCCTTGCAGCTTGCTTTGACTTGTTAGGCGCTCACAGGCCCGGCCTCCATTCGCTTCCTGTTCGCGCGCAGCTTCGAAGAGCGCGGTGAGGCATTTGACTTCAACGTTGCCCTCCAAGACTTCCTCAAACATCTCTCGGCCCCGCCATCCTCGGCTTCATCCGCGCCTGCGACCTCGAAGCCGGTTGAGGTCAAGAAGGACTTCAGTCTGAAGGAGGGTCAGACGTTCTCGATCGCCATCCCAGGCGGAACAGCCGGTGGCCGGCCGCGGCCCCCCAAGAAGGAGGCGCCCGCAGGTGGAGGGGGGCTCTTTACATTGCCCCCTCCGCCGCCTCCAGCCTCTCGTCGGCGAGAGTAGACACTCTTGCCAAGCTTTGAGGGGGCTGGACTTTCTCATGTAGACTCAGAATGCAGACTCGATGGAGCGGGCGTCCGAGAAAGGGAGTGATGGGAGGTAGGGAGCGGTCCATCAGCCAACTTCACGTCCGCCTGGCTGACTTTGACTCGAGCCTGACCCTTTCAGCAGTCCTGACCAGCGCCTGCCATTTGACGTGTTCATTCCCTGCGAGCGCCCTCTCCTGACTGAGTCGAGTCCCTCCAACATCGGGCCGACCCGTTTGCACGCTAACTCTCTGAGGCGAGAATCGTTTGCTCTCGCATCAAGACAAAAACACTTAACGCCTTCATTTCTTGTGACTGGCATTCAGGTGCCTACGTTCCGGCGTACCAGCCGTCCAGCTGACTGATGACCGGTTGACCTCAATCGGCCTCAGTCGTCGTGCCTGCGTAACTTGGAGCTTACGTAGTCACGTTCGGTTCATCCGATGAGCCGAGAGCCGAGCGGTCGGCAAGCTTCAAGCAGCTAGTCTTCCTTTGACGCCTAACCCCCTCCTGCCAGCAGCATTCCTGAGATGGCTCCCATCCACCCCACAATCCGGCCCCTTCTGTGTGACGAGCTTCTTGCTTTCGTCGACTCGCAGCCCCCTCCACCGCCCTTCAGGAGCGTGGCCGATTGGTCGCCGGAGCTGCGGACGCGACGCGGTGGCGGCGTGCCAATGGGTCGCGACCCGATAAAAGGCGTCGGGCGCTGGGAGGGGTCAATTCAATGGACGGCCGATCCAAGCGAGGTGACCGAAGGCGAGTGGGCAATCGGCCCTGGCCTTAGCCGCTGCGACATCGGCGTCTTCTGGCCCGAGCAGCTACCGGCAGACGGGTCCAAGTGCGTGCAACAAGAGGTATGTTGCCACAAGCATCTGGCCAATTTGCTAAGCTTTTAATCCTTTTCGGTCGCCGCAGGCTGCTCATATTCTGCTACATTGCCGGCGGCGGCTTCGTCTTCCCGCCGCCGAACATCTCCTCCTTTCTCACGAGAGTCTCCGTCAACGCGCCCTGCGTGCTTGTCATTCCGCGCCCGCGAGTGGCGCCCGAAAACCCTTGGCCGGCTGGCGTCGAGGACGATTGGAATATCGTGCGCTGGCTACTGGACGGTCGCGCCGCGAAAGATTGGGATAATCTCGGCCTCGGCATCCCGGCCTATCGGGTCGACTGGTCTAAGGTTGCACTCGGCGGCGCGAGCGCAGGCGCCAACGTCGTTTGTCCTCCGTAAACATCACTCGTTTGCTTTGACACTGACCACACCTTCTCACAGGCTGCTATCATTGCTCAGAAGCTCACGCGACCAGCGTACACGGGCCTGACGCCTCTCTCTCAGCTGCTTCTATTCAACGCTGTTCTCGACGGCACGGCCTCCGTGGACAACCCGGCGTATCCGAGCTGGTCGTCAAATCGACACTGCCCGTTCGTTCAGGCCAAAGCCCTTTTCACCTTTCAGTTCTACGCTGATGATTTTTTTCTTGCTATGTCGCTGCAGCGACCTCTCCGCCGAAACTATGCGCGCCTTCTGGTCGCTTTATCTTCCTTCCTGCTCGCCGCCAGACTGGACGCACCCGCTGCTCTCGCCCGCCCTTGCGCCAAACGCCGTCCTCGCTCAGCTGCCAAAAGCTTGGATCTGCGAGGGGAATGCCGACCTCGTCCGCGATGAAGGGCTTGTCTTTGCCCGGCGTATCCGTGAGGCTAAGGGGCTCGCTGAGGACGACCCGGCCGTTCAGGTGAAGATCTACGATGGCGTTAGCCACGGCTACACAATACAAGATGCGGTGCGTGCATAGTGTGTTGTGTCGAGCGATTGCTCTTGCTAAGGAGACTTCTTCTCGTTGCATAGGTGCTTGAGATTGGGCGGACTTACGTCGAGGATGTAGCGGCCGCGCTGAAGGATTAGGTCTAGAAGGACAGACGATGATGCCGCCTTCCGCACGACTCGCTCGATCTGAAAGGAGGCACGCTTGATCCGTTGCTAATCTGAAAGGCCATCGATCTATTCGGTTCCGTGGCATGAAACATTGCTGACGCAGTCCTAAACGTCACGCCCACGCCTTGCAGCTTCTGCGACATCTGGCGCGGCTCTGACAGCTTCCTCGGCGGCGCATCAGCCTCCTCTCCGTCTGAGCCAACGTTCGAGCTGTCGTTTAAAGCGTACAGCTCGTAGTCAGTATGATAGAAGGTCTGGAACGAACGAGGTAACGTCGCCGCGCGAGTCGCAGAGCGTTCCTCCCAGAAAAGGCGGTGTGTCGGATGCTGAGGAGGCAACTCACCGATAATCCTCCAGGAAATCCTCTGCCATACGTGCTTTAGTGAGCCTACAGCAGCATTGATTCCATGCACTGATAATAGACTACCCACAGCGCCTCAAAGTCAATGGTTTGTACGAGCTCGAATCGTCGCGACTTTGGGACATGCTCAAGCGGGTTGTAGTCGGCGGTCTGCACTTGAGGGTTTCGAGCCGTATTCTGATGCCGAAAGCTCTCTAAGAGTAATCGCAGGACGGAGGATTATTGAGTCGAAGCGTGCAGAGCATGGTCTGCATCGCGGTCACAGTGTTGGACGCGCCGGCGTGGAGATCAAAGCGTGGCGCGGCAGGAGTAATACTTTTCCTGACGGATCATTCACAGCCCGTCTCAGCCCCCCACCCCCCAACAGCCAGCTAGTAAACATCGGTCCAACGGGTCAGCTCTCGGCCGACGTCAAGGTGCTACAGTCGTCCGAGGTCGATGTTTTGGTTTAGCGAGGTCTAGCCTGCCGGTACCCTTTTGTCGGCGATAGTGAAGCGGAGATCCACGATCGCCAGTCGCTTACACAACTCGACATATGATTGCTGCTTCACACTCATCAGAAAGTGGTCAGACGTCGTGCTTTCAGTCGGCCTGGCGAAGACAGTGTTCAAGACTGCAGCGGGGGTCAGAGTCAAGAGCCATGATAACAGACCCCCGTCCTTCCACTCGATATTTCGCACAGGACATCCTCCTCGATGCTCAGGCCAGCCGGCGCTTTTCCTCGGCTGCACGCTCCTCGGCGAGGGCCATCCGGCGGTCGGCAAGCGCCCGACGCTCAGCTTCCTCGGCACCGTTGATCCGGAACGTGCGCTCGTGCTCGAGCGTCTGCTGGCGCTTCTCGGCCGCCTCGGCTTCAGGCAGGTCGGCAAGCAGGAAGTCGACGTCGGCCTGAATGTGGAGGAGCTCAGACTGAGCCGCAGCCAGCTCCGACGGGTCCGATGACGGCGAGGCGGACGAGAGCGAGTGAACAATCGACCGAACGGCGTAGAGCCGCTCGAACGCCGCTGCGATGTTAGCCCGGGCGGCACTTGGCGGCGCCGACGATGCCGAATGCTCGAGGTCAAGCGACTCATCACTCTCCGACGCAAGCTTCTCCGACGGCAGCGGCAGGCCAATACGCCGCTGTCGCCGAGCGTCGCGCCGCTCCTGGCGCTCAGCAAATAGCTGGCGAACACGCTCAGGCCCATTATCCCCCGCCCACGCCTCCTCGAGCGCCTTTTCAAACCGCCGGCTGGCGAGAATCCGATCGGGCAGGAGCCTCATCTTTTGGCGGTTGAGCTTGTGGTACTTCTTGAGTTCGAGCACGATTTGCTCGCGCTCCGTCAGCGCCGGCTTGCCCTTTCGGAGAACTGGGCTCGGCAGACCAAACTTGCCGGGCACAAACGGCTTGCGAATTCTGTTGTCAGCCGAGACTGGGAGTGAGGGGAGGGCCGACCAGCGAGCGATAGTCTCGGCAACCCGGATCGGCCGGGGTGCAAGCGAGACGGAGGGCGTCGAAAGCGCCGCCTCCCAAGACGCAGAGATTGTCGAAGGATCGTCCCGGTCCGTCGGTTGGCCGAGGGCGGGGTGGAAGCGCCAACTAAGGGAGAACAACCATTTAGTTCCAACAGCACTGTCCGACCAACCAATCGGCCAGCCGCGAGCCATGGGGAGGGGGTCGTACGCACTAGTAGGAGCCCGCAACCTGGCCTTGGGCGCCAGCCTTCTTGCCACCCTTGCCGACCTCAGCCGCACCCTCCTTCGTCGGCGTCTTGGCGAATGCCTGTTGAAGGAGGTGCTGGTTCCGGAGCTTGTTGAGGAGTCCGTCTCTAAGCTGCCTGATCGGGCCGGTGTCGCGGGATAGGAAAGCGCGAGCGTTCAGCCGTCCACAAGATGCAGAGAACAATGGGCGCGGTATCACGCGGCCGCGAGCTCCCGAGTAGAGTCAAGCACGCTCGGTGATGTAGCCCTTGACGATGAGGAGAAGGGACGCACTGCTTTGAGCCGATCGGGTGAGCCGCTGGCGCCGTGCGCTCTTGCCCAGGCTTTGGTGCCTTGAGCTTCAACCCCTTGGGCCATGCGAGGCCGCCGCCAAGCGCCGGTGTACACGGGTCGTCGTTGACCGTGTCGGGCAGCGGGTAACGCTCGTGGACGAGCCGATAGAGGTCGGTCGTCGTCGGCCGGGCCGTTGCCGGCAGCGAGCGCAGGACCTCGTAGATCATGCGCGGGGCCGATGGTAGGCCATTGCCTCCGGAGGAGGAAGAAGAGGAGGAGGACATTGACGGCCCGGCAGAAGCCAGGACTTTGGTGACGGTCGACATGGCTGGCGGGGTCGGCCGGGCTGAAGTCGATGAGAGATAGAGAAAGAGACGGGGAAGCTCAAGAAGGCAACGGAGTCGAGGGAGAAGGGCTGGTCGGGGGACGTTCCCAACTTGTAAGCCAGTCTGGGAAGACCGGGTTTCGCGGCGCAGTGATCGCTCTCTGGGTTGCCCACCGTCGCCCTCTTCCTCAGCCTTTCGACGACGCGGCACGAAAGGAAGAGCGATGGCCCATCTGTCCCGGTTCGTCATTGCTGAGACTATGAGGGTCCTCACCACTTTCGGCTGACCGTGCTGCTAACTTACTCCGCAGGTTCAACGAGCGCTCGATCCGGCCGAACCCTAACGTCGGCTTCCTCTCGGTTCTGCCCGGCCCAGGCGAGGCGGTATGTCCAGACAGCTGCTACAGGAGGCGAGCTGAGTGGGGGACAGCTTCTGGAAAGAGGCCCCTCCCTGTCTATGAAAGAGCGAGAGCCAAGGCATCTGACGCTAGGCCTGCGATCCCCTTTGCTTCCACTCACCGACCTGCCACACGACTGCGCGTCACAGGAGGCTCTCGCGCTGATGGAGGCTCTGGCTGCCCAGGTCAAGCGTGCGTAGTCATCCTTCAAGCTCAGCGATCTTCCAGGCAAAATCGCTGCGACTTGCTGCGGCTCGCTTTTGTCGCTTGACCACACTGGTCGGGAGATGGGATGGAGCGATAAGAGATGTGTATCGAGCGGGCGGCCAGCGCGCTGGCGGCTTGTGCTTGAAGCCGCAGTGATTGATGCCCCATCTCCTCTCTCCCGATCTTACAGGTGTCTGCGATGCTGAGGGACTCAAAGTCATTATTCCGGTGATGCTATCCGTCGCCGTCTTGCGCCATCCACCCTGACAGCCCACCTGGCCTCTGTCCCTCTCAACTGCATAGGTCAATTCGCTCGAAGAGTACCCGCACAACCGCGTTTTCGCAGGACGAAATTGGAATGCCGGCGAAGTCGTCGAGCTCGTTCTCCGCCGACCCTCTGGCCAGTTCTTGCCGGTCAGCTGGCTCCTTTCGGTCCTCTGTCATGAATTGGCCCACATCCGGCACATGAATCATGGGCCGGGTTTTCATAAGTACAACGCCGAGCTCAAAAGCCAGGTCGCCCAACTCCGCGCCAAGGGTCACTACGGCGAGGGTACGTTTCATCCGTAGTAAACTTCAGCGGGACAGGCAGTGCAGCTCTTGACACCATTGCGTATTCTCTCGATCACCCTTGCTCTGTGCAGGCTTCTGGTCGACTGGACAAACGCTTGCGACCGGCGAAGACTCGAACGACAACCCGACGGTTCGAGCAGATGTCGCCGAGCACGTCTGTGGCGGTGCCCAGACCCGGCGGCGGCCGATCAGTTCAACCAAGCGCCGGCGGTCAGGCCTTTCGTTCGGCGGCGTGCCGCGAGGTGGGGGACCGAGCGCGCACACTGGCCGACAGACGGCCCGCAAGCGCAAAAGCGGGGCGCGCAACGAGGGTGCGTTCAAGCGCCTGCTTCAATCGGAAGGCATCGACCCAGCTTTGGAGGGCAGCGGTGCGAGCGGCAGTTACCGGCTCGATGGCGGCCCGCTCCTCAGCAAGAAAGAGAAGGCAGCGCTCTCGTCGGCGCGGGCTAAAGGCCACGTTAAGGGGCAGAAGGCCGTCGTCGATAAGGCGCTCGGAACTTACAGGAAGCAGGCGGGTACGCGTTTAGCGGCCGAGCTCCGCGCCGAGGCGGCCGAGAAGCGGCTCGCCGACGCTCAGCGGGCGGGCGGCGTCAAGACTCAGGAGGAGAGCGACGAGTATGACTCGGAAGAGTTCGTTTGTGGTGACGAGGCGGGGCTTTACGAGCCAATTCACGAGACAGATGCGGAACGCCGGAAGGCTCTCGCCGAGGTCGACGCCAACGATGGTAGCGACGAGGATGACGACTGGGCCAACTACGAGCGCGAGGTCACCCACCGCCGGGCGAAGCATGTCAACGGCGGACAATCGGCTGGGCTTTCGACGCCGTCGGTCTCGAATGTTACGGGTAGAGACAAAGCCTCTGGCGTCACAAATATCAAGCCGGAGCCGTTTGGGATTCAGGAGCCTCTCTTTTTCCTAGACGGCGCTAGTGAGAGCAGCAATAGCGACATCGATTTCGTGCGTGCTCGACCCCTTTGGCCCCTTTGGACCGACTGGCTTGTCTTTCTCAGATGCTCAGACATTGCGCGTCTCCCCGCCCATCAGGTCGGCGAGTTGCAAGGGCCTGAGGAGACAGCTGAGAGCAAGGCGCTCGCGCTCGCCTCAGTCAAGCTTGCCACCAATTCTCGATTGCAAGCGGTGCCCGAACCTACGCCGGCCAAGGACAGCGCTGCCAAAGGGTTCGTTTCGCGATCCACACCCTTTAAATGATGATGTTGACTGACTTCTCGACCGCATCCATAGCTCGTTCCGGCCAACATGGGCTACGTCGAGCCCTCCTCGGCCGTCTCTCAGCACCAAGATTCGCCCTACGCCGGCTCCGCGGGTCGAGTCCTCGTCAACCGCCTCTGCAAACGCCCTCGTTCGAGCCGAACTTCGTGAGCGGACGGCGGACCATCGCCGAAGCGAACTCGCCGGCCTTGGCATGGCCGGCCCGAAGGCGCACACCCGGCTTTCTGGCTCGCACTGAGCGCGCACTGAGCTTATGCGCTCAGCAAATAACCCTACTCCGACTCTGAACGACCCCTGCCGCTGATCCTGCGAGCTTGACAACTCGGCTTAGCTCGCGGCCACATCTCTTTCGCTTGACGGTCTCGCTTGACGACACATTTCTCCTCTTCCTCTCCGCCTTGACAGCATGATTCCAGACTTTAGAATGTTCTCTCTCGTGCGTTACGAGCCATTGTCTTGCATTCCAGGCTTGCGTACTGAATTTGCATCACCCTTATGATTGGCAGGTCTCTCCTCCTGATGTATTTTTCTCGCTTTGCATCCCAGCGTGCCTGACACATTCGCCCCTTACGACCGCCTTCAAGTCCATGTCGTCCTGCTTTTGCAGCCTCTCGCTCGGCCGTTGCCCTACTTCCCATTCTCACAATTGCCTGGAAGTTGCCATCGAAATGTACATGCCCTTCTCATATCGTCAGTCAAAGCCGCCGTCCAAGATCACGATGCCTTTCCCTTGTTGTTTGCTGGTGGCGAATTTACGGGGAGCTGTTGCTCATCGTCGAGTCGATGGGCTGACAATTGACCTTTGAGTTGAGCCCACTACGTTAGTGCAACCAGCATCGCTGCTGTCATCGCGTCTACCGACTAAAGCGGAGGCCTTCTCGCGCTGCGGCAGTTGCCGGGTCTTGTCTCTTTGTTCGAACTCCAGCCGGGCGAGAAGTTCTCGATTTTCAACACCTTTTTTTGGCGACGCCGGTGCGATACCCTGCCAGTCGCTCTCAACGTTCTAAGCGACAGATGGCGGACGATCGCGCCAAGAGTGACAAGAAAGGTAGGGAGCTAAGCCGGCCGTGCCGATTGGTTCTGTCAATCGGGCCGACCATGGGCCGGCGTACAAGCCAGGGGCATTTCGGTCGAGCCGGCCATGCCGATTGGTTCTGTCAATCGGGCCGAGAATAGGCCGGCGTACAAGCCAGGGGCATTTCGGTCGAGGTACGCTGTCGAAGGCGGGTGGAAAGCGTGAGAGAAGAGAGACGAGACGTGGCTGTCAAGAGGCGCTACGTACAGAGGACCGGCTGGGCCACAGCCGCAGACCAAGGATGAACGCACAAGGATCAAAGCTCGTCTGAAGAGGCGAGGCCCACACGCTGCGTTGGGAAGTGCCGCCTGCGAGCGGTCCAAGGGTCAGTCGCGACTGCCAGAGGGGACGGAACAAGCAATATCGAGACAAGCGCGTAACGCAAGACGGGCAGCAGATCCGGACCAAGCGCGGCCTGGGTAGCGAGCACCTCGCGATCAAGCTGCTACCGTGATAACTGTCAGGAAGGGTGAGATACTCAAGGACATTAGCAGCCCGAGTAGGTGAGATCAAGCAGAGGGACAAGGAGACGCACTTCGTTGCTGGCACTTACGATGATCGTCGATTGCAGCGTTGCCAGAAGCTGGACAGATGCTCAGCCGGCATCAACATCTCGTAGCGGAGTTCAGCCGTGGTGTCAATCAGGTTCCCTTGCCGTGCAAGAAAGGAGGCTGGGACGGCTGTGAAAGGCGGGACGCAGCTGTCACGGACCAGGTCGGATAAGCCCAAGCGTCAAGAGTAGCATATGGCAGATTGGGGTGCGCCGTCAGCGCACGTATCACAATCATAGGTGAAAAGAGGCGGCTCGAGTGATCACTTGAGCTGCTGCTGCTGAATCTCTCTGTCGACCGGTCGGCAGCAGTAACGTATGTTGATAAGTGCGAAGTGTGAGGTAGGCCGGTCGACATACGCAAAGCCATAAGAAACAGGAGGGTGACCGTTATGCGACTTTGCGCACGACTCGATGTCCTTGACCAGCCGTCGGCCACTATGCGGGCGAGGCCAGCCGACCGCGACCCCTACCAATTGACGTGTATGTGGCCGGATAAAAGGGGTTAACCGCCAATGCAATCTCGGCCGGCGGCGACCGAAGCTCTGCGGGTTGGGCCGTTACCAGATTTGCAGGTGAGGAAGGGCAGCGGATAGGATGCTCAGCAATGATCAGTCGGATCGTTTTGTGTCGTCGCTTGCTTCTTTTGAACGTCCGCAGGGACCACGACGACGAGAGAGAGAGAATCTTTATCTCGCCCTGCTGTTCGGTCGGATCGGGCGCGCGGGCCGAGGCGTGGGGCGAGGCCTTCAGATTCAAGTACCTGGCTCGTCGCGGCCCGTCTAAGTGTCGCGCCGGCCGCGCGGATCTCGTCCTCTTTTCTCCTCGCTCGCGGCCCTTCCGCCCCTCACCCTCCCGTCATCCCTCCCCTCCCTCTCTTCATCATGCACCCCTCCCGTGGACTCGCCCGGCTCTCGAAGCAGGCCGCCAAGGCCAAGGCTGCCCAGAAGGCCTTCATGGCCACCCAGGCCCCGCGCGTCGTCCGGCCCTCGGTCGTCGCCCCCGTGATGGCCGGCCGCCAGCAGAAGGCCCCCGTCGCCGGTCAGTCCACCTTCTCTTCGGACCTCCCTTACGATCAGACTCTGGAGGAGCAGCAGCGCGAGCTTTCAGCAGGTGGGCAGAGCGTCCGGGGCGGGTAGCAATGGGTCGAGACAAGCCCTGTAGCATCGGGACGGACGGCCTCGCGGCCCGGGCGGCAGATGGGCGTGCTGAGCTGGCTCATCGGGCGGCTCGGCCCGCAGAAAAGCACCTCACTTGCCACTGCACCTCTTCGAGCCACTCTGGAGCATCGAGAGCTCTAGCCCAGCCCTCTCGCTCTCTCGGCGTTCTCTCACATTCCAGCTCGACGGAATCTGGTCGGTGGAACCATTCAGAGGCTCGGGGGGATCGGTCGGCAGGTCGGCGCGGCGCGCGGCGCGAAAGAGGGCTTGCGACTGCCCTACCCTCGCCACCACTCTCCTGCCGTTCCTTTCCTTTGCGCGCCTGCCTCGCCACTTTAACGCAAATAGCGTTCGTTGTCTGCGCATGCAGCTGACGCTCTTCCATCTTATGTCGCCGGTGCCGATCTCGCTCTTCAGCTCGCTCGTACGCGACCGAGACCAAGGTCTCCGCCGGCCAGGTCAAGACCGTCATCGGTGCCGTCGTGGACGTTCAGTTCGAGTCTGAGGTGCGTTTTCGCCGCGATTTACCGGCAGGGACAAGCGTCGCGGTCGCTGACGTGGTCACGTCCGTCCTCATTCGCCCCGATCCAGAACCTTCCTCCCATCCTCAACGCCCTTGAGGTTGAGGGCTTCGCCGGAGGTCGTCTCGTCCTCGAGGTCTCGCAGCACCTCGGCGAGAACACCGTCCGCACCATCGCCATGGACGGAACCGAGGGTCTTGTGCGTTCGGTCTCTTCTCAACGGTTGCCTCATCCTCTGGCCCTGACAGCGTTGCATCTTCTTCCGACTTGTCGCTCAACAGGTCCGCGGCACCAAGGTTGTCGACACTGGTGCTCCCATCACCATCCCCGTCGGCCCCGCGTGCCTCGGTCGCATCATGAACGTCATTGGCGAGCCCATTGACGAGCGTGGTCGTGCGTCCTCTTTCGCTCGCAGGTGCATTTGGAAGTCGGCCGTCGCTGACCGTCGCTTCCAATCCTGCGCTGCCCTCTCCCAGCCATCAAGGGCGTCAAGCGTCTGCCTATCCACGCCGACGCCCCGGCCTTCGTCGACCAGTCGACGACTGCTGAGGTCCTTGAGACCGGCATCAAGGTTGTCGACCTCCTTGCCCCTTACGCCCGTGGTGGCAAGATTGGACTTTTCGGCGGTGCCGGAGTCGGCAAGACCGTCCTTATCCAGGAGCTCATCAACAACGTCGCCAAGGCTCACGGAGGTTACTCCGTCTTCACCGGCGTCGGTGAGCGTACCCGTGAGGGAAACGACCTGTACCACGAGATGATCGAGACCGGTGTCATCAAGTGTGTTCTGACTGCCATCTCCTCAACTATTTGGCCTTCGCTGACCCCTTGCCTCCCGTGCCTTCAGCCTTGAGGGTGACTCCAAGGTCGCGCTCGTCTTCGGCCAGATGAACGAGCCCCCGGGTGCCCGCGCCCGTGTCGCCCTTACCGGCCTCACGATTGCCGAGTACTTCCGTGACGACGAGGGCCAGGATGTCCTCCTCTTCATCGACAACATCTTCCGCTTCACCCAGGCCGGTTCCGAGGTCTCGGCCCTGCTCGGCCGGATTCCCTCCGCCGTCGGATACCAGCCGACCCTGTCGACCGACATGGGACAGATGCAGGAGCGCATTACGACCACCAAGAAGGGCTCGATCACCTCGGTCCAGGCCGTCTACGTCCCCGCTGACGACCTGACCGACCCGGCTCCGGCCACCACCTTCGCGCACCTGGACGCCACCACCGTCCTGTCGCGTGGTATCGCCGAGCTCGGTATCTACCCCGCCGTCGACCCCCTTGACTCCAAGTCGCGGATGCTTGACCCCCGCATTGTCGGCGAGGAGCACTGTGCGTCACGCCATCTTCGTCCCCATCTTCAACGCAGTTTTCCCGACTGACTGCTCCTATCTTTGTCTACTGCAGACAACATCGCCACGCGCACCCAGAAGATCCTTCAGGACTACAAGTCGCTTCAGGACATCATTGCCATTCTCGGCATGGACGAGCTCTCCGAGGAGGACAAGCTTACCGTCGAGCGTGCGCGCAAGATCCAGCGTTTCATGTCGCAGCCCTTCGCCGTCGCCCAGGTCTTCACCGGAATTGAGGGCAAGCTTGTCTCGCTCAAGGAGACCGTCGAGTCGTTCAAGCAGATCCTTGGTGCGGCCACCTCGCTGAGATGGGAGAGGCGGCTGCCGTGATGCTCGCTGCGCGCAGCAGCCGCCCCCCCTTTCATCTAGCTCGTTCTGGACAAACCATTGACACCGCTTTCTTCCTGTACCTTACAGACGGCACCTACGACAGCCTTCCCGAGAACGCTTTCTACATGGTTGGCGGCATCCAGGGTTAGTACATCCTACTGCGCTTGAAGGTGGCGGAGAGAACTTCACTGACCCCTCCAATGCCTACGATACTTAAGACGTCAAGGACAAGGCTGCCGCTCTCGCCAAGGAGCTTTCATAAGCGTACTTGCGTGGTCTCTCCCTTGCTTTCCCTTGGGGGGGTGAGGAGGGCGCCGTCGGCCCTTTGAGCAGGAGTTTGTAAAGGCGGCGCGGCCATTGCTTGGCGCTGCGACCGACGAAGGAGTTTTCTACACGAACAATGGAGTTTCTTTCAATCTCGTTCTGGGTCGTGCAAGATCGTCGTGTAGGAGAGGAATGCGGCAGCGAGTCGCGGCTATCTGAGGAGAACGCAGAAAGGGGTCGTCGCGCATGCAGAGATGCTGTGTGCAGAGCCGCTGTGGAGCAGCCAGACTTGCCTGTGACAGCACGATGGGAGTGACGACGCAGACTAAACACTCCCGATACAGGTCAGAGCCTTCGGACGACTCGCAAGCCGCCTGCCAGATATTAGCCACGATGAATTGTGAGCCCTCGCGAGCTACAGCGACCTCGATCCGTTCGTCAGGGTCGGCTGGTCCCGCGCGGGTCGAAGCGGAGTTTGAAAGACTGCGGGACTACCGGCTCACGTTTTGCTCGGCAGCGGCCGTCACCGCTCGAGCTTCTCCCTACCGTCGTCAACCCAACCCCCTTTTTTCCTCAAGGTTTTCCTCCAGTAAGAAAAATGGTGCGTGCAGCGTCCCTCCTGCAATTAGGCGATGGCGTGACAGGGCGTTATGTTGTCGTTTGAACTGGGGTAGTCGGGTGGCCAAGGTCGCTCGAGTCGCTCACAAGTCCCGACGTCGGACGTGTAGCTGGACGGTCGGTCGCCTGGAGTCCGTCTGGAGGCGGTTCTCGGCCGACAGCAGCTCGTCCTCAGACCGGGTGGCACAGTAGCAGCTATGTCGTTTCTGGGCGACTTCGCGGCCTGCGATTACTCGCCCGCTTGGCTGGCAGCTCGACGATTCTCAGGCGGCTTTTGTAAGCCTAGTGCCGCTTGAGTCCATCCGCTGACCTTCGCCCCCTCCCTGCCTAAAGGCTTCTACTAAGACCGGCGGCAAGCAGCGTTCTGCCCTCCAGGACGTTGTCACTCGGGAGTACACCATCCACCTGCACAAGTACGGTGCGTCGTCCCCTCAATCGACTGTCCCTAATCTGGCTTGAAGCGAGCTCACACCCGCGCTTGCCCTCTCTTAGTGCACGGTCGCTCCTTCAAGAAGCGCGCTCCCTGGGCCCTTAAGTCGGTCAAGGAGTTCGCTACCAAGCACATGGGCACCAAGGACGTCCGCGTCGACCCTAAGCTGAACCAGGCCATCTGGGGCCAGGGTATCAAGAACGTCCCCAAGCGCCTCCGGATCCGTCTTGAGCGCAAGCGTAACGACGAGGAGGGCGCCAAGGAGCGTCTCTACACCCTTGCTACCGTCGTTCCCGGAGTCACCGACTTCAAGGTGTGCCCCTTTCCCCCTCCGGCCTGCTGAGTTTGCGCGCTTGCTGACCAGCCGCCTGCGCTCCCCTGCGCCTTCGTGCAACCTCCAGGGTCTCCAGACTGTTGTCGTCGACGCCGAGTAATTCTCTTGCGGCCGCCTCCTACCTTCGCCACCCCCGAGTAGAGATTCGCCCTCCTGCAGAATCATGACACCTTCTTACGCCATGAATCCTATCCTCCTCGCCGCCTCGGCGGCGGGGGGATCACGGGGACGAGCGAGTTGCCAATTTCCATAGTCTCCCCCTTCCCCTTCCACTTTCGCACAGCGGTCGTACTGGCATCCTTTCTGTTGACCAGTGATTAAACGGACGACGCCGTCGGCGTGCGGCGCGTCTGGCTGATCGAGGGGATTTGACGGCGAGGCCTGCCACATCACACTTACCGCGCAGACCCGGTCGAAACATCTTCTGATCGTCTGCTGACCGCTGACTGTCAGAGAACCGCGGTCCTATGCCGGTCCTTCATCGAATTTGCTAATCTGGATCCAACCTTCTGTGAATCCTCGTCTTTCCTGAATTCTATGATTCTACATCACTTGCTTCTGTTTCAATTCATAGTGATCAGTCGATAGAGCGCCAAGTCGAAAACACGGGTGTCGCTGGTGACCGATGACTCCCCGTTTCGCGACATGCTTTGTTGTCGACCCTAGCCTTCCATTCCGCCTGCTAGACTTCTCCTTCCCCATTCTGTAAAGAGCATCTATCGGCACCGCGGCTAGCAGAGGCCGTCTACAAGGTCGGGACTAGCAATGGAACCGTCTACTTGGACAGTTCCTCGTCCATAAGTACGCGCTCCTGCGCCTCCTCTTGGCGCATAGTATGACGTTCGTACATGCGACGAGCCTCGTGGAGCGACATGCTGAGCGCGCCCCAACCAAGGACGGTCAGGAAGTCAATTGCGCTGAGCGCCTCGGTCTGAAAGACGCCCTGCATGAACGGCAGGTAGATAAGCGATACCTGGGCGAGGAACGAGATGGAGCAAGTGAGGAACAGCATCCGGTTGGCGAACAGCGGGCAGTTGAGTCCGCGGTTCTGGATGGCCGACGCCAGATCGAGGAAGACAAAGGTCGTAAAGGTCTGTATGAGGGCAAAATCAGAATGAGCGAAGAGGCAGCACGAAGAAACAGGCTTAGACTTGTGCTAACCATTGTCTGATCGCGCCGCGACAGGTCGTTGTCCTCTGCTGTCTGAGCGATGTACATCCAGAGCGTGCCGGTGATGATGATTGACGCGGAGAAAAGGACCCTGGCGAAAAGTCGGGCTGTGAGAATCGGCGCGTTCTTGGCTCGAGGCCGGCGGCGCATAATGGCAGGGTCAACTGGGTCGACGCCGAGTGCCTGAGCGGGCGGGCCTGAAAGCGGGTGCGAGAAAAGCAATGTCAGCCGGCAGATCCGGCAAGACGGTCGCGCGCGGACACGCACCGTCCATGAGGATGTTGATAAAGAGGATCTGCATCGCGTTGAGCGGGTTGGTGAGGCCAAAGAGCGTCGAGATGGTAATGATCGAAAGCGCGGCGACCGCGGTCGACAGCTGGAAGACGAGGAAGTTCTGGATGTTATAAAAGATCGACTTGCCCTCCTCGACGGCCGGCAGGATCGTCGCAAAGTTGTCGTCGACGAGGATAACGTCGGCCGCCTCCTTGGCAACGTCGGTCCCGCCTTTGCCCATCGAGATGCCAATGTCGGCCATCTTCAACGCCGGCGCGTCGTTGACTGTGAGGAAAGAAGGACACGAGAGTCAGCGCGAGCGGTCAGCAAGCGGCGCAGGCGGGACACACCTCCGTCGCCAGTCATTGCCACAACGTCGCCGTTGGCCTGGAAAGCCGCGATGATGCTCATCTTGTGCTTAGGCGTAACGCGCGCGAAGACGGCGATGTGTCCGACGGCTTCACGCAGCTGCTGAGCCGTCATCTGGTCGATGGCCTTGCCTGTGAGGCAGCTCTCCTTGCTGGCCGTCATACGCAAGCCAAGGTCACGAGCAATGGAAGTGGCCGTCTCCTCGGCATCGCCCGTGATCATGACAACGTGGATACCTGCCGTCTGGAGCGATGCGATAGCCTCAGCAACACCCCGCCGAGGGGGGTCGAGCATCGCCTGGAAGCCAGCAAAAATCAGCTGCTGGCCGAGGTCAGTGGCCGTGCCTGAGCCATAGGCCATAGCGACGACGCGCAAGCCCTTTGATGCAATCTCAGACGCCTTGCGGGCGACCTGAGCCTTCAACTCGGCGGTAAGAGTTGGCGTGGACGCGTCGTCTTGATGGTACGCAGCGCAGCGATCGAGAACGGCGTCGATCGAGCCCTTGAGGTAGATGGTTTCGGCCGAGCCGGCCGACGTGCCAGAGACGACCATAAATTTGGTCTCGGAACTGAATGGAATTTCGGTCAGGCGTTCGAAGTCCTGTTGAAGGGGCGGGAGAAATATTCAGTCTGAGCCCTCAGGCAGCTGGATTTGGATCGAACGCACCTTGCGATGATCCTTTTCGCCGAAGGCGGCAACGACATTCAAGATGGCGACGTCGGTTGCCTGACCAACAACGACGCCTTCATCATCCTCGAAGGCGTTGTTGCAAAGGTTGCCGATCTCCAGCGTCTTGCGCAGGGCAGACGACGCTGAAGAAGCGAGCGTCGGGTGGCCGTCGGCAAACTCGACGATCTCGCCAACTGTGTAGATCGTCGTGACCGTCATCTCGTTCTTGGTGAGCGTGCCGGTCTTATCCGAACAGATGACGTTGACGCTCCCGAGAGCTTCGACGCTTGGCAGCTTCTTGACGATGGCCTTTCGATCGCTCATGCGGAGCACACCGAGCGCGAGGGTGACCGTCGTAACAATCGGCAGGCCCTCGGGAATGGCGGCGACCGCAAGAGAAACTGTGATGGGTAGGCGAGATATGTGGCCAAGGTCAGCGCGTAAAGTCCCCTTGCGGACCACAGCGAGAAGACGCACCTCCGATGGTGAACATGTCAAGCCATGAGCGTTTCTGCCAGACACCAATCAGGACGATGATGCCGATGATGGCGAACGAGAGGAACGAGAGCTGCGTTGCCAGCTCATCCATGGCGATCTGAAGCGGAGTCCGCTTCTCTTCGACGTCCTGCATCATGCTGAAGATGACGCCAAACTCAGTTTTGGACCCCGTCGCAACGACAATGCCCGACCCGTGACCGTTTCGGACGAGCGTGCCCATGTAGCCAATATTATTGCGCTCGCTCAGGCCAACCTTGCCATCGGCATGGGGAGCCACTGCGGTCGTGCTCTTCTTGACCGGCTCTGTCTCGCCTGTGAGCGAACTCTCGTCGATCTCGAGACCGATCGCGCTGATGAGCCGGATATCGGCCGGGATTCGGTCGCCGACGGTGAATGTGATGAGATCGCCGGGCACAAGCGTATTGGCAAGCAGAGTGTGATTATGACCGTCACTGTGATCCGATAAAGAAGCAAGATCCTTACATTAGCTTACGAAGCTCTAACGCTACAGCAGCAGACCGAGGACGGACCGGATCAGGTGACAGTAATGCGGAACGAGCTTTGTAAGGGCCTCGAGCGACTTTTCAGACCGCTGCTCTTGAACAAAGCCGACTGGAAGATATGAAGCGAAAGGGACCCGACGTTACTCAGTCAGCTGCTGCGCGGAGCAGGCGCGCCGGAAATCCGCCGCAGAGCACAGAGACGCACCAGTGAGAACGATGATGACAGCAATTGCGATGCTGACGGCGTCCTCGGTGTTGCCAACGAGCAGACTGACTCCGGCGCTGCCGAGCAAAAGCAGGATCAAGGGGTTCTCGTAGATTTGCTTAGCGAATTTGAGGAGGACGTGCTCGTCGGCCGCAACCTCAAACTCGTTGTGGCCGTAGCGCTCGAGCAGGGCGTCGATAACCGAAGTCGGCAGGCC
This sequence comes from Cystofilobasidium macerans, assembly GCA_014825765.1. Classification (NCBI taxonomy): domain Eukaryota; kingdom Fungi; phylum Basidiomycota; class Tremellomycetes; order Cystofilobasidiales; family Cystofilobasidiaceae; genus Cystofilobasidium; species Cystofilobasidium macerans. The sequence goes on along the minus strand of MVAP01000012.1, from coordinate 189,947 downwards.
GCTCGTCGCAGAGGTCGGCGCATGCTTTGCGAGCGTGTCCTGCAGGACTCAAGCGACGAGCGTCAACATGAGTGCAGAGCTTGGCCGCTAGGGCACGGCTTCAGCTGGAAGAGACGCACCTGGACGGAGAGCTTCGAGAAGGCCTCGCTCGGCGTCTCAGGCCCGTCAGCAGCGACAGCGACCAGCTTGGCGTCAACATTGCCGTTCGCGTGATGACCGTTGCCATTTGCGTGTTGGCCATTGCCGTTGGCAACCACCGGCGAGTCGTCCTTGAGGCCGACCTTGACCGCAAGCTCGACCAGACTCTCTTCGGCGCGGTCGAGCGCAGCCTGGGCCGAGTGTGAGAGGTCGGCGGCGGCGTGCGGCAGGCCCTTGCGCAGCGAGGTCGAGTACGCGTACTCTGCCGAGCGAGGCGATGGAGGCGGGGCGGGCGCCATTCTGACGAGAGCGGGAGGACGATTGGGGGCGTGTTCGACCAGGGTCAAAAGGATGGATGCGCTGGCAAGGTCCGCGCCCTCGAGCGTCACGACCTCCCTCCACTTTCGACGCGTCGACCACAGGGAACCCCAAAGCTGGCGGTGCTCTCAGAGAGTTTGCCCGGAGCGCCGTTGAGCGTAGTCATCTCGATGTCTCGATGGAAGGCAGCTCAAGCCATCAAGCAGCAATCTGTCGACTCTCTATCATTTTTATGCCTATAAACGCAACACGTGCGAGGGCTCGGCTCGTTGAAGAAGGGGTGGGCGGCGCGTGGGCCGGCTGCGCGCTCTCAACAACCCGGCAGCCCATGATTAACAGCACCTGGTCAGCTCAGAGCACGCGCCTGCTCAAGCGGCGCGGCAGGCAAGAGCTGGGGATCTATGTAAGCAGCGCTTTCACGGCTGAAACTGATGCATCTTGATGCCGAGCGCTGGTTTGGGCTGACGGCCGCCCAGCTAGGGGAGAGCGTCGGCTGGTCATCGCAAAGCTCTAAAGCTCCCCAGCCAAACCGGCTCTCCGCCCTTGCCGTCGACGCTCACGACGACCTAGAGCCAAGCACCTCCTTCGGCCTAACCCTCAGACGTTTAGACGACATGTCTTTAGACCATACTAGCTCAGGCGCAACCTCACTGAGCTCGCCTCAGTCGACCTCCTTTCCGAGCGCGGCATCCAGCACAGCGCCAAGCTCAGCGCCGTCCGCGAGCGGCTCGGACGACGACAACGACGAGAAGACCTCGAGCCAAGCCTCGTTCACGCCGACTGACCAGGATCTTGGCGGCCCGCTGGACGAACGTCGGCACTTTCCACTCCTCGACTGGGAGGAGCTCTCTCCTTGGATGAAGTACGCCGGAAATCTGCTCTCGTCACATCTGTTGCACCGCCGACTAACGTCTTGGCGCGCTTGCTCCTTCTTCGGCCTTAGGGATTTCGAGAGCGAGTACACGATAGTCGGCTACCGGCGGCAGCAGAACTCGGTCCTCGGCTGCTTCTATAGCGCCGTCGGGTGCGACCTGCGTATTAGCTCTCGTCCCTGCTCAGCCGACGTTGACCCTGCTGCGGCTTACTTCTCCGGCGCAGCTACATCCATAACGAGACCGTCAACATCTTGACGCACGGTCTCGGGGCGCTCTACCTACTCCCACACATCTACTCGCATCTTTTCCTGCCGGCAATCTACCGGCCGACGATCCGCTGGACCGACAGGATGCACTTTACAGTGCGTGTTTGCCCCTTTCTCGACCCTCGGCCTCGTCCGCCTTCTGCTGACTCCTGCTCGTCGCCGTTGGGTCGCTGCAGATCTTCCTCTGCTCGGCAGCCATCTGTCTTGGTATGAGTGGTTGCTACCATACTCTTTCCTGTCACTCACGCTCCGTCAGCAAGCTCTGGAATCGGCTCGACTATGTTCGCCCTTGTGCCCCTCAACATTCTGACCCGCTCTAGCTGACACCTTCTCATCGTCCCCAGGTCGGCATTGTCATTCTGATTGTCGGTTCCAATTACCCGAGCCTCTTCTACGGCTTTTGGTGCGACCTGCATTTGCAGATCATCTACACCTGTGCGCCTGGCTGCCACCCCTTCTAGCTCTCGCTTCCTGCTGACGATGGCTCTGTGATCAGCCGTCATCACCGTCCTTGGCAGCCTTGCGATCTACACTGTCCTCTCGGACAAATTCACGACCGGCGCCTACCGCTGGGCGCGGACGATGGTCTTCATCTCGCTCGGCATGTCGGCCGTCGTCCCAGTCAGCCACGCGCTGCTCGCCTACGGGTTCGAGCGCAGCTCAAAGGAAATAGGCCTAAACTATCTGCTCGGTAGCGGAGGCCTGTGCGATTCCTCTCTTAGTGTCATCGACGAAGTGCAAAGCTTATGCACACGCTCTGACGTAGCAGGTACATTGCCGGCGCCATCAATTACGCCTTGCGTTACCCTGAGCGTAAGCACCCTAGGATCTTCGACATCTTTGGCTCGAGTCACCAGATCTTTCACTTCGCCGTTCTCGCTGCCGCTTACCTTCATTACCGGTCAATTGCTGCCGCCGCCTCGTGGCATCACGACGTCAACTTTGGCATGTGCAGGGGCGACGAAATCTAGCGCGGGGCGGGAATTGCCTGCCGACCGGCGCGTTCTGCTTGCTGAATGTCTCACTAGCTTTGTATAACGCCAATGTACGCACCGCGTGAAAAGAGGCGGCTGGGATCGAAGGCTTGCGGGCGACGCACACAAAGAGTACCTCCAGTTAATGACGCCAGTTGTCGAGCAGAGCTTGATGGTTCGCGTGCACACCGATTCCTTGCCTCTTCCTGTATCGCTTCCTCTTGCCTTATCACCTGGTAGCCACCGGCATGATTATCCGATGCAGCCAATCACGTAGGCTCTCCTCGAAAGTTCTATGCTCTCGCCGCAAGCGTTCGCCTAGCGTCACTTCTCATGCCTTGGTCCGCAGGCTGCTGCTTGACGCTTGATCGGAAGAGGGCCGACCATCTTGGCCTCTTTCGCCGAAGCCTCGATGAGCTTAAAGAGCAGACGTCCAGCATGAATATTATGACTCGTTTTGAGAGGCAAGGAGATTGAGGAAGGGAAGATAAGCGGAGAGGTATCAAAGAGCAGGCGCAGCCAAGGGAGACAATCGCGTCAACGCCATCTTTTACCGCTTCGCATATCGTAGGAAGCGAGAAGCAAGGACGGTGACGAGAATGTTGAAGGCCGTAAAGGCGATGAGGATACCGACTTTTTTTTTATCAAGGACAGCCATTCGGTCAGATAGTATTCCACGTTTAGTAGGGAGCGACGGTTGTACGTACGATCACGCCAGCGGTTGTCAAAGGAGATGCCAAGCGGAGTATAAAACTCGTCGCCCGTGCGGTAAGGGCAGTACTGGCAGTCGGCCGTCGCGTCCTCGTTGGCCAGGTAGCCACCAACGACACCCATGTAGGGCGCGGCCCACTGCAGGCAAGTCTGACCGGCCGGCGGAGAGAAGAGCTTGTACTCGCGATCAAGACACTCGATCCGCAGGTCGTGCAGCTCGGTCGAGAGCATGCCGGCAATGAGACGCGTGAACGGGTCCAGCTGATACATCCAGACGCGCCAGAAGCGAGGAAGCTGGGGAGCAGGGATGGTGACACCGCAGACTGGGAAGAAGGGGTGGAAGTCAGTTAACGGCCTGCGATGAGACGACCGGGCTGCAGACTGACACAGCGAGAAGATGACAAGCAGGAAGGGGTTGAAGAGAGCCGCGACTAGAATCGTTGGCGACAGTGCGGCGACGAGCTGGCCAAGGGTGACCGAGTAGATCTCTGAGCGGAGCAAGGTATGTTCGAAGTCAGGGAGAGGTTGAGGTCAAGCGGCGTCTCAGGCAGACGCACCAGCGACGAGGATCATGAAGAACTGATAGCCAGCCCGGCTCGGAGCGAAGTTGAAGCCCATACTGCGGAAGGCAGGCAATGGTCAGCTACGCGTATGTACGAACATAGGACAGCGCATAGTTGCACTCACGGGAAGTAGAACAGGAGGAAGAAGGCGACGGCGCAGATAATGCTTAAAGGCATCTCGGCGCAGACTAGGGAGGGATAAGTGCTGTTAGGATCGACCGATGGCAACAAGGGCAAGCGAGGGTGGTAAGACCCACTCTGAGCGATGGAGAATACGACCGAGCTGTACATCTGAAGCAAGAGGATATTTCTCAGCAAGACGGGAAAGGCTACGACCGCCTGCCGACACGCACCTTGGAGCTCGCCTCGCGATTATAGGTCTCTCGCGACATGATGTATGTGGGCTCTACGTTGGCGATGATGATAGCGGGGAGACTGGAAGTTTGTTGCTCGAGATTAGCTGACTAAAGTACACAGCGCAAGGAGGACTTCGACTCACACAGTGACGATGAAAATAGCGACTGGGAGCGTCGACGTGTGTCAGCAGACGAATCAAACCTGTAACAAAAGAGAGGTTGGACGAACATGTGCGGTACTGCATGTCCTGGGTCGAGGAGCCGAGGTTGAGGAAAGTGAGGGAGGTGACCAGCGCGATTGACATGTGGCTGAACAAGCGCGTGTAACCATACTAGATGAGGTTGAATGCAAGATCATCAGCCGGGTACCAGGCATGTATTGCGGGAGGGCTTGCTCGCTTACGTCGGCCATACGGAAGAAGGCGACCATCGTGCGCTTGCTGAGGACGCACAAGGTCCGGGCGGGAGGTGTCAGCTCACGGCCAGCCAACATCGAGCGCCAGCACAAGGGCGATTCGAGCGCTGGTAAAAAGGACGTACACGATTGTCTTGAGCTGGAATGCGATGGGCGTGGCGTACTCCTTTGCCGACTCGGGATCCGTGTCGTCGGGCTTGGCAAGTGCCTCCTGTTTGAGCTCGATGATTTCGCGCTTGACCGTCGCGAACTCCTCGCTCGCCTTCCACTTCTCGTGCCAGTCACCACCACCCATCCGCTTGGATGAGCCTGCACCGATAGCCTCAAGCATGAACTCAGCGGTGTTGCTGGAAGATAGGGTTTGATGAAAGAAGAGTCAACGGAGGGTTAGCAAGAAGAAGAGAAGGTATGAGGACGTACGCATCGGCCGGGACCGGGGCGCCGTTCTTCTCGAGGTAGGCGTTGAGGACGGACGCATCCTCGCCGACGTCGCCGAAGTAAACGCACTGTGCAGAGACAAAGTCCGTCAGGGAAGTGAGACGCCCGGAGGCTGCAGGCAAACGAATGGCGCACCTGTCCTCCACGCTGTAGAAGCAGAAGGCGGTCGAACTGCGAGAAGAGGAGAGCGTTGGGCTGGTGGATAGTACAGAGGATGCTCTGCCCGGCGGCCGCGAGCTTCCGCAGGAAGCGTACGACGTTGAAAGCGGACTGATGTTCCGCGCAGGGGAAAGGGGGGAGGGGGTTCATTAGGCCTTCCGGGATATCATCGACAGCGATGAACGAGAACGCACCTGCCCATCAAGTCCCGACGTCGGCTCGTCCAGGAAGAGCAGCAGCTGGGGCTTGGCCGCGAGCTCGACTCCGATTGTGAGACGCTTGCGCGCCTCAACAGACAGACCAAACCCTGGAAAGCCCACCATTGCTTCCGCCAAATCTTCGAGCTCGCTACAAAAGGAAACGAGCGTCAGCGTGGCATTGAACCGGAAAGAACGGAAACCAAAGAGACGACGACGCACAGCAGCTGCAGGATCTCCTCGACATAGTTGTCCTTCTCCTCCTTGCTGACGTGGAACGGCTGACGAAGGTAAGCAGAGTAGCGGAATGCCTCGCGAACAGTCGTCGTCCACTCGTGGACGCTACGTGGGGAAACGAATACATGTGTCAGTGAAGTCAGGCAGAGAGGGAAGAGGGTGGGAATGAGAAAGCGACACGAGGACGCACTCCTGCTGCTCGACGTAGGCGCTGTGTTGGGGGGCAAAATAAATGCGTCAGCCACGTGTAGCAGTGAGCTGACGAAGGAACTCGGAATGGGCGCACGTGCCGCGCTGGAAGTCAATGCCAATCGGCCGTCCGTTCATGAGAACGTCGCCCGAGATCACGCCAATCGTCTTGCGGTTGGCGAGCACGTCGAGTAGGGTCGTCTTACCGGCGCCAGACGCGCCCATAAGGGCGGTTAGGGTACCGGGCTTGCAGTAGCCGTAAACTGAGTCGAGTAGCTGGCGCTGGCCTCCAGGCACAGGCACAGTGTACTAAGGGGACGGAGTACGTCAGCCGAGAACTATCAAAAGACAATCTGGAAGAGGCTGGACAAACCTTGAGATCCTCCCACGTAAACGGCTTGCGACTGGAGGTGAGCGAAGAAAGGTCTTGCTCGATCTCACCTCGTCGCGAGGCCTCCTTAGTCGCCTGAAGGGCCTCGTTGCGCTTCTTCGTATCGGCGTTTTCTTTCGCGAAGACGGTGATGGCGAGAGGCTGCTGGCCATGAGCAAGGAACTCCATTGCCATGACCTGAAGGAACGCAAAGCCAAGGAAGAAACACCAGAGAATGCTAGCGAAAAGAGATGCCGGTCAAGCCATTGGTCAGTCCGAAAGATCAGATGAGTCGCGAAAGACTTGCACGCACCCAAAATTGCGCCAGATCTCCGCCTTGCGATACTCGTAGCCAGCATACATGTAGTCGCTGCCGGACACTTCGGCTTGACCGGGGGCTGCGCCAAAGAGGTTGCAGACCTGATTCGGGCCGAGCTCGTTCGGGTAAATGTTGAGGACGCCGGCGTTACCAGGGATAATTGAGGCGCCGACGCAAGTCAAATCGATCCGGCTGAACTCATTCTCCATGAGCGAGGCGAAGCCGTAATTCTGTGAGGGACGTTGTATCAGTCAGGTGGAGAAGGCCTTGAGGTTCGGCCGACTTGGACTTACTAGAGGGTTCAGATAGTAGATCCAGAAAAGCCAACGCTTCATCGAGTAGACGGGCTGAAAGAGATTGGCGCAGGCGCGAGATCAGCGAGCAGACCTCGTCCAGAGATTGGCATAGACACTCGCAATCATGTAGCTGGACGTCGGCGTAGATTGGAGCTAGAGGTCAGTGAGCAGGTCGATGGCAAAACGTAACAGTGGCTCGAAACTCACCCGGCATATATCACCATCAAACTGATCAAGATTGAGGCGAGACGGGCGGCGACGTCGTACGACCGCGTCATTGTTCCGATGAGCCTGGCAGGACAGGAAGAAGGCGTTCAGCAAACGGTGGAGCAAGCATTTCGCCGCATAATCACAGCGACGCACCGGAACTTCGATGAGAGGGGAAGGCAAAAGTCAGTCATGGAAGCAAGAGGGTCGAAGCAGTGTACAGAACGCACGAAAGCGGTCATGACCATGAAGCTGAGAGTACACGAAGACGATATGGATCAGCTTCTCGACAGTAATGGGAGCGCAGACAAAGGCGGCCTACGTGAACATGACGAAGAGGTAGACTGGAAGAATGCACATGTCAGGACGGTATGTAAAAGGGCAGACCTGGACAGCGACAGACGTACAGATAAAGAAAGCTCCGGCCGACCGTTCCAAAGCGGCCATGAAGTAAATGATGATGCTGACAAAAAGAACGTGTATGAGCGTCAGCGGAACGAATGATGATGACGATCAAACGACGCGACGCACCAGAAAATGAGGATCTGGGGCAAGTTCTGTGCACGGGAGGAGGTAGTAGACGGTCAGGACGTGATACTTTGCGCCAACTACTCGCTTGAGGATGCTAGGAGGTACAAAGGGGAGCTCGGCAAAGTTGGAGGCGATCGCGAGAGCACCGGGCCTGTAGTACGAGTAGTTGACCTGCTTGAAGAGAATCGGGCGGCCCATCATCTGCGTCGGCAGCTCGGAGAAGGCGTTGAGAGCGTTAAAGAGCATCGCGATGAAGATGGCGCCGCCGCGAGTGAAGGCCCCGGCTGACGTCTCAGGTAGGTTGAGGTACACGGTGCCACTGATGATGGCGATTACTGGAGAAACAAGGAAGGGGTCAGTAGGTGATGGGGCAGCGCAAGGGGAGGCTACTGCCAGGTCATCCGACATACCAATTGAGGTGAAATAGCCGGTATAGAGGCCGAATTTGTCCTGCCGCTTCAACTGAAACTGGCGCTTCGTGAGAGCGGCAACCTGCATGGGAAATGACACTGTGTACGGGCTCTTCTTGGACACGCCCTTGCGCTTGTCCTCGGCGACGGCGGTCATAAAGTCATCGCGCTTCGTTGCGTCGGCGGCCATGCGCTCGTTGTACTCGTCACGCTCGGCCTTCATCCGCTGATAGGTCTCCGACTTGCGATACGCCTCGGCGAGCTGGATGGCATTGCTGGGTACATTGGCTTCGGACCGACCCTCTTGGAATTGACTGTCAAGTATCCGAAGGGATCAGCCTCGCCCCACAAGAAGGAGAGACATGCAAACTGTACTCGCCGCTCATTCGGATCCGTGCAGCCCGTCAGGTAGTCGGCCGTCGTCTGCCGAGGGCGATCGCTGAAACCGAGGCCAACCATGTACTGACGAGCCTCCTTGGCCGGGCCAAAGTAGACCTGCCGGCCTTCATCGATGACTAGAACCTTGTCAAATTGTTGGTAAATGCCCTCGCCGGCCTGGTAAAGGGAGACAAACGACGTGTTGCGGAAGACGTCGGTGAGGATTCTGATCGACTTGGCGTAGTCGAGCGCGGTCGAGGCGTCAAGACCGCGGGTACTGTGTGATCCGAGCATAGTCAATCAAGCGTGTTCAACCGAAAATGAAAAAGGCTGGACGTGCCTGTTGTCCCAGGCGCCGACGGCAGCTCGGGCGGCCATCATCTCGGCAATCGAAACACGCTTGCGTTCGCCGCCAGAGACACCGCGAACGAACTGCAATGAGACAGCGGTCGGTCAGCTCTGCTTTCCGGCTCGAGTGGCAGCCACAAGGCACCACGGGGCACAAAGGACGCACCTGGTTGCCGACAACGGTGTCCTTAGTGTGGGAAATGTTGAGCATTTTGAGCGTCGTCTCGAGTACCTGCTTACGGAACTCGGAGGGTGAAGTACCGGGCAGGCGCTTGCCAGGCGTCTTGGTTGAGAGAGCGAAGTCGAGCGTCTGGCCGACGGTAAGAGTCGGTAGGTGGACGTCATCTGGGCGCAAGGCAGCAGGCGTCAGCACAAATGCGAGTTTAGACATTTCAGAGTGGGACTGCGAGTGACTAACCCTCCTGGTTGTAGACGACCTCGCCCGGATATTTCTTCCGCATGACCTAGAGTTGTCGATGAATCGGTCAGTGCTTCAGAGTTTCAGCGCTCACTTCCTCGCAGGAACGTACCTCGGCCTCGATGCCAGCATAGCGGACGTCGCCAGTCGTCTTGAGGAAAGTCTCGCGATTGTTGGTGATGCTCATCAGAAAGGAGGAGCAGCCCGAGCCAGGCCTGCCGAGAACGAGGCACATCTCGCCGGGCAGAAGCAGGCCGTCGAAGCCCTGCAGCGTTCGGATAAGCACGAAGTCAGTTCTTGGCTGCAAGCTTTGGATGCAGTCTCCTGTCGCGCACCTCGAGGATTGTCTTGGGCTCGGGAGCGAACGGGTGGTAACTGACGTGAACAAGATGAATACGAGCGGAGAGGGACACGGAGGTTAGCGCCAGACTGCAGGGCCAGCCCATCCTCGCGACGCACCCGAAGAGGCCGAGGACCATGAGCGCAGGCGACATGATCTGCTCAATGATGGCGTCGGGGAAGGTTCGGATGTGGATCTTGAGCCCTCCCCCACCGACAACAGTCAGATTATCCCAGGCAACGCCGACCTAGAGAAAAGAGGTTCACGAGAGGCAGCATCAGCTTTCCGGATTCAGAGCCAACGCCAAGCATCCCAGAGTTGTGACGCACCTCCTTGCCCTTGAAGCCCTCCTGGTCGCGGGCCGACTTGCTGCCCTTCATGTAGACAAGCAGGTCAAAGTCATCCTCGTCCTCACCCTCCTTCTCGACGTCCTTCTGTCCGGTCCGAATGCGGTGTAGCGACGACGCGTGCGAGAGCTGCCGCCGGAGCTCCTCGAATTCGCCCTCGGCACGCTTGACATCGATGCCCGGCGCTTGCTCAGGCGGGGGCGTCTCGGTCGACTTTTCGGCATAGGCGGCGGGGGCGTGGTCGTCCGTGATCGAGCCGGCCAGCGTCGGCGCGAGCGACGGAGGCGACTGGCGACCCACGTCGTCGGAGCGCTGGTGGTCGGCCATCGGAGGGCAGGTCAGACGAGCGCAGCGGCTGGAAGTGCGAAGGGTTCGGTGTATATCGCGCTCTCTGGCGAATCTGGTGAGAAAGGACGCCTCTTGCTGGGTGGGAGCAAAGAGGTTTCGTTGTCGTCGTCGTCGAACGAGCGACTGGGGTGGATGGCTAAGAGGGATGGAGGCTCGGGTTGGGGGAAGTCCGAGCTCTGTCAGCAACGGACTAGAGGCGGAGCTGTGACTGATCGAGCCGGACCCGAAAAGGCGGCCCCTTGCTTGCGCCCCTCCGAACGAATGCAGGACGGGTCCGCCGTGACTCAGACCAAGTCCAGTATCCCATCCCCCCATGCTGTCGAGCCGGCTCGTACGAGCCTCCGAGTCAAGAGAGTCGGGCCTGCCTTTCGACTGACTTGGAGAAGCGCGCAGACTCGGAGGAGAAGGTCTGGGCTGCGCGTGCCCGAAGCTCTGCTCCCCGATTACCCGGCGGCCGGCGCGCGGAGGGGGGTACCGGGGTACTCACCAATTCACCGTCGCTGCCCCACACCCGGGCGCCGACAGGTCGCTACCGTACCGACCGTGCGATCGAGTCGTACCATTCCAGCAGACAGAGCTCAAGACTCATCTCACTGACCTGCCCATCGGCTCACTTTGCCTATCACTATCGGCTCATCGTGGCGCCTGCTCTTCTTCGCTCAAAGGTCATCGAGAGTTTTCACGCATGATAAATCAATCAGCTGGCTCCTCAGGCTCAATCACGCCCTTTTGGGCGAGCAGCCGGCCGTACGCCTCGGGCCGCCGGTTGTCAAAGTTAAACGTCCGCTCCTTGCCTTGCCGACATGCGTCGAGGTCGATCTCGGCGATGACAAGCTCGCTGCGGGCGACATGGAGGGCGACTTCAGCGCGGGCGCTTGCAATAGAAGTAGACGCAACTCACTCCTCCTCGGTGGCACATTCGGCGACTATTCGGCCTTGCGGGTCGACGATCAGGCTGCTTGAGATGAGGGGGTGGATGCCGTCGTCCTCTCCTGACCGACCGGCCGCAATGCAGAAGGTTGAATTCGTGTAGGCGTTCGCTTGAAGGATGAGCTTGTGCTGCGACGTGACGAGCTCTCGTGCGTCCGGCCGAGATATGCTCTGGTCACCGCCCCACAGGCGGGGGGCGTAGGCAGTGGTCACCTGGCAGCGCAGAGTTTGACAGTCAGCGCAGGATTGTCGGGTGCAAAGGCGGTGGACGCACGAAGCCGCTGCAGACAATCTCGACACCTGGTATGAAAGGATGGTGTCAGCCTCCTTGAGAAATCGTGCGCACAGGGCGAGGGTCGACCTTGCAAACCGAGGCACCTCCACGCTTCAGGCCAACGGCGGTCCATGCAAATTAGTGAGCCAACGATCGGCGACGAGCCGCCCGCCGCTTCCTTGAGCGAAGTCGCCCGGAAGGCCTCAAAACCAAGGTCACCAGGCGTGAAATAACGCTTCTCGAGCTGATTCGTTGTGTCGGGTAAATCATCGAAGGGCTCGACGGTGCCGGCTAAGTGCACCTTGCGTCTGAGATTAGGCTTGTCATGGTTAGCGCCGAAGGCACAAACAGATTTTCGACAGATATTTCGCTCACGTCTTGCTGAGAACCTTGCCGGTCTGGCCCGAGACGTAGCTTGCGCTGTTGTACCTCTTGCCTTCGGGGGTCTTCTCGCCGTAGCCGATGGCGACGTCAACGCCAAGCTCACGCGCGCGGTCAAAGAACGGCTTCACGTTGGCTGAGCCAGTGACCCCGCCCTCAGCCGTCTCGTGCTCGAAGTAAGAGTCGAGCTCGGCATCGTCGCGGATGAGATAGCGTGGAAAGAAGCCGCAGAAGGTCTGTTTACCGAGCCGAGAGGAGAGGTCTGCCGGCTGTCAGCTGCGCGCCGCGCGATCAAGGTAAAGTGTAACGCTAACCGTCTCTGGGAAGACAGCAAGACGGACGCCCTTGGCGGCAGCCTGCTCTAGCAGTGCGATCAGTCTAGTGAGTACCTCCGGGCGCGTTGTTTTGCGGTCGACTTGATTTTGACGCAAGAACGAGGATCGGTATCAGCCTGAGGTGTGTAGGCCGAGCTCACCGACAGACGCACTTCGGCCGACCTGAGCAGCTGCAACCTAAAAGCGGGGGAGCTTAGTGTTGTTCATTTCAACTGCCTGGGTTCAACGCACCTTGAGAACGCGCGCCATATTGTCAGCTCAGCCAGAGTCAAGAGTGGAAGTCGGGGAGTCTGTCCAGGCCGTTGACCAGCTCGCCAACATGCATCGGCTTGACTCGTGTCGCTTGCGCTTGACTCGGCGGTTATCGGGCCGACCTCCGAAGACGGCGGCCTGAGCTTCAGGCGACGTGGCGCAATGTACAGGACTACCGAAAGGCCAAAAGGACGTCAGCAGCGAAATCTGCGCAGGAGCAGCGCTCGACCTAGAGAGCGACCGGCCTTGAGAGCTCGGGTCGGCGTCAGCTTTAGCCCAATCGCTGGACGCCAGTGACGCGCGGCAGCCAAGCCGCGCCCTTCGCTCTCTCGAGCCGAGGACACGAGAGACCCGCGGACGAAGATCTCATTAGAAGGGCATGATATCGTAAAAGTCGTTGACGGGAGAAGGCGTGCGTGCCCATGTTTAGCCTAGCCGAGGGTATCCTCGCCGTCCTCTCCGTCGCTGAGCTCGCCGATGAGCGGATTGAAGAAAAGATCCTCGAACTCGTCGACCCCGCCGCCGATAACACCGTACGCGCTTTGTAGGACCGAACCGATGTATTCAAGTTCGCGGATGATGCCCGCCTGATCATAAAGCAAAATAAGCGTCAGTAGATAAGCTGCGGTATGCGTCTGGAGACAAAGTCAGCTGCACCATGGCCAAAACATCTGACAGGGGAAAGACCAGAGGAGTCAGCCACCGACAATCCGAACAACGCTGCAGAGGGCACTTACAGGAGAAGAAGAGAAGGTGCTTCGAGCCCTTTCCGGGGACGTGGACGAGCGACAGCGCCTCGGCCTTGCATAGCAATCGCTGCCGCGCACGCTCGGCTGGCGGGAGATATGGCGGCATCGGCGTCTTGAGACGAAAGCCGGCCGAAATGGTCGAGAAGTACAGGAGAACGTTGCCAACCTGATCGCACGGACAGTCTGCTAGTCAGTGAGAGTCGGAATGAGCAGAGAGCGACGACCGCACCATCTCGCGCCGTTCCGCATTGACAGGCGCGACGTGCGACCGGTAAAGGGACTGCGGCGACGGCGACATAAGGGGTCAGTTGGCAAGATGCAAGCCAGAGTGGCGCACAGAGCGACCCAGGAGTTGACGCGCCTGATCCCATTCGTCTCGGTTGACGACGCAGCGGATGGAGTGAAAACGATCAAGAATTGTCTGGCTCGACATGATGCAGCTGTTGAATAGTGCCTTGGGAAAGGGGCCTGTCGAGGTTGGGAAATCATCAGCGCCAGTCCCGGATAGGAGAGAAACAGCCGGCGTACCCTTGAGCCGTGGCTCGCGCGTGGCCGCCTCTAGCAGATCCTTCAGCTGCAAGATGCTCAACTGCAGATGTAGTTCCATCGCCATGAACTCTCGAACTGATGCGCTTAGCGGGTCTGCCGCCGCCGATGAGCGGTAACCCCCACTCAAGGCGGTCTGCTCCTCGTCCCAAGAGGGAGCGTTCGGGTCGCTGGCTGGCCTCATCGGCGGTACGCGCTCACAAGAGCTGAACGTAGCCAACAGGCGCGTATAAAGGAACGAGAGGTCAACGTAAAAGCTGAGGAAGAACGTCACAGACGGATCAGGTCAGGGAGTTGCTAAAGCAAGTGCTCGATGAGGACTGACTCTGATAAACCAGACAGCAGCTCCCGACGAGCAGCGTAGGGCCAGATGATACGCGAGACAATGAGCGTGTAGACAACGCCAATTGAGACCGAGACGAAGCGTCGGTAGGCGATCTCGAGGACAGGCGTGTCAATTGCGCGCGAATTGTAGCTGGAGGCCCGGAGGACGGGAGCGCAGTCTTAGAATCGCGACGCGAAAGTCGAAGTAGCGATCGTACGGACCAATAGAGCGCCGTCAGATTATAGGTTAAAAGGACTGAGAGTCAAAGATGGACCACGTCAGTATCAAAGAGCCGGCGGCAGTCGGCGAGCAACTCCGGACGGACCGAAGCGGCCTGCAGCAGCATAGAAGGGCCTGCGAGTAGAGAGGCGGCCTGTCAGATCCTAATCCAGTCAATCTGACCATTGATGGGCGCTTACATCGTAACGATGACCCAAAAGCACGGCAGGGAGAATAGAAAGCCAATGAGCGGTAGGGCAATATTGTCCTCCGGGAATACGGAGTAGACAACGGCGGCAATGGCAGCACCGGCGCTGTAAAGCGAGAATGACGAGCAGAGCCTCGTGAGCAGGAACATCAGGATTGGTTGCCGGACGAATCAAACTCACAAGGTGCCGAGCAATCGGAAGACGCTCGCTGCATTGGTCGCGCCCCTGTTGGAGTTCTCTTACGAGGTCAGCTCGACGCTTGGCGAAGAGTTACGGTCGGAAGACGCACTCGACCGGGCTCATAGTTGCAAAGAAAGCTATTAACCTGGGGACGCAACAGCGCAGTCAGTTGTCAGAGGAGAAACGAGGAATAGAAAGTGATGAGGGACTCACCCCCACTCCATGCGAAACTCAAGGAAGGTTGTCCGCCAAGTGTCGGAGAAGGCAGGAGCTGCGAGCAAGGCGGTCGCCATGCCGACCTTCAGAGCATACTTGATGTCGTTCTTCCGACAGCGCTCGAGGACCTCCCAAATAAAGTGGTAGAGCCGCGGCTTGAACGAGAGCATGGAGCCCAGTGGGTTGGTCGCCGTATTTGGGGCGAGTTCGCTCTTTGGTGGAAAGACAGCAGGTTTGAGGAATTCGGAAGGGTCGATTGGGATGATCGTTGCTGGCGAGAGGTTCGGTGTCAGCTGAGAGCGGAGCCATCAGACCAAGTTGAGCTCACACATGCGCTTCCTTAGCGTCCGGCGCGGCCGAGGGCCACTTGCCGACCGCAGGCGCGGCGCCCTTCGCAGCTGGCGCCACATCCGCTGCCAAGTGGTCTCGCGCGGCCGATCGAACAAGGTGGCCTCCATCTGCTCAAGGAGGAAGAGAACCTCGCGAGCAAACTCGTCAAAGGTGAAGATGAAGCTGACAGGAATCGAGATTCGTCAGGCTTCAAGCAGCCCTCGATTGCCCAGGACGCACGGGCTTACTAGAACACGAGGAAAACGGTCTCCTTTGGTGACTGGACATGGCCAGCATGATTGTCGGCGTTGGCTCCGCCGCCATAAATATCGGCGATCGAGTCATTACTGGCAACCTGAAAGTCAACGAGCGCACTCTGAAGCTCCTGCATGAGGTGCGTGAAGTCTTCAAGCGGTTCACCCGTGCCCGTGTTTGGCGCATCGAATGTGGATCGAATAGCAAGGAGGGTCGCGTTGCAGGCCGCAGTGACGTTGCGAAGCTGGGGGCCAACGTGTTCTCGGACCTCGCCGAAGATATTGGCCTCGGCCGCCAGGCGCTCGTCCTCAGAGTCCTCGCGAGTCTTCGTCTCGGCCGGGATACCGGCGTTGAAGAAACCCGAGCCTTCCTTGCGTTCGCCCGGACTCCAGGCGACCTTGCTCGAGTCGTCTGGCTGGGACTGATCAATGATGATGCGGCCTTCTTTGGCGGCCGCCATCAGCTCATACTGGAGCCCGGTGCCGCTCCGGAGGCCAGTCAGATGCTGAGCGAGTCTCGTCAGACTGTTGACGACGACCTCGAAGCGCTCGCCTGCGTCGCCGAGGAACTCAGACTTGGCTTCTGACAGCGTCTTCTTGAGCCCGTTGAACGATTTCTCATGTGCGGTGACGGCCGAAGCGAGGTCCTGGGCAGGAGATGAGGACGGGGAGGGCGCATCGAGGAGGAAAGTCTGCGACAGAATTGTCAAAAGTGTCGAGAAGGAGGTGAGTGTCGAGTTGATGTCGGACTGCAGCTTCGCGGTGGCCGAGTGGGGGAAGATAGTGAAGCAAACAAGATTGCTGATGCTCGTGCCAAGGACGACGTTCAACAGAACCTCGAGCAGCTTGCGTAGGCCACCCTCTTTTACGATGACGTTACTCATGATGACGAGACCCATTGATGTGGCCGAGTTAAAGCTCTGCTTGCCGAGCCGGACCTTCAGCCAGGCCAGGACGCTGAGCGACCCGCCGAACCAAAAGAAGAGAGCCGTCCAATCACCGCAGTCGCGGCCCCAGCTTGTGCCGACATTGTCGGCGGCTTTGAGCGTTCCCACGGCAGCGAGGCTGACGACGGCCGCAATCGTTGCGACGACGAGGCAGTAGACATCGGCCTCGATCATCATGCCGAGCGACTTGGCCGGGGCATAGTAGACGGATACAGTGGCGATTGTGTGTGCTGAAGACGTGCCGAGAAGAAACGAGTTCAAAAAGGGTACGAAAGTGAAGAGCGAGGCGAGGGTGTACGCCAGCGAGCACTTGAGAACGTCTACTTGCTGCCGAGTGAAGCCGAGGAGCGGACGCCGCCATCGCTTGAGCGGCGCCTTGGTCGGCGGCCCTTGAGCCGGCAGAGTCTGCGCACTGATGGGCGCAGACGAGGCCGGTGGCGGCGGGATAGGATCTTCCTTCGGCTGGTCGTCCCAGAAGGACCTGTTGAGGTTGCGCGAACGGCGCAGCTCGTCCAAACCTTCGAGCGGGCGCTCGATTGCGCTGGGGCTCTGGGTCAAGTGCACCGCCCGACTTCCAGCGCTAGCCTCCTCATATTCGCCCTCTCTGAATGACTGCGAAATCGAGCCGCGGCTGAAGTCATCCAACTGGGTGTGCGGAATGCTGCCACTGCTTTCGTTCGACGTCGAACTGGCAAGATGGCCGATGCCGTCGAGAGTTGATCCAGGCGAAGCTACGACCTGGTGGAAATTGGTGGCTTCTCTGGACAATGTAGGATTGCCACCGCCGATGTCAATCACCCCGGACGATGACTTGGGACCAGCGCCACCAATACTGGAAGCGGAGGAAGACGTGACCGAGTCGTGCCCATGAAGCTGCTTGCCGCGTAGAGTCGACGAGAGCAACAGGCCGAACGATGAGTCGCCAGCATCCGAAGCTATGCTCGATCCAACAGCTTGCCCAAAGTGGCTCTCTTGGCCCGGACACTCGGCGGCAGCTGGCTGCGTCGTCGGCGAGTAGGCCAGTCGGGGCGAGAGCGGGCCGGCGCGCAGTTCGGCAAGGGCGGCCCACGCGGAAAGGCCAAGGTCAGACTCGACTCCTTTTGTGGGCGGCAGTCTGCCGGTCCCTGAGCCCGGCGGAAGGGTCTGGTATCGCCACGACTCGCGTCCAGACGATGACAAGAGAGAGGCGGACACCTGGCGGCGGGCGGACGGAGGGATTGCCTGGCCTGGACGAGCAGTCGCACTCGACGAGGCTCGGGCGGCTATGCTAGGCTTTTTCAGCTACATCGCCTCGTCACGATCAGATCGTCAGGGACGCACTGTTATCAAAGCCCTGACGCTGAGTTCCGATCTTCGGCAACGGCTTGCGCTGCCTGACGCCGACCTCCTGGGCGTCAATGGCTGCGGCATGGCCGGAAGGGTAATGAAGGGGAGCGGCCGCCGAGGAGGACGACGCGGCGGCGACGCTGAAGCGCTTGGATGTCGCTGCTGTCCTGGCCGCTTGACGTCGTGGGGGACTGTCCGGGACGTCCGGGGAGGACGAGATGGACGAGTTCATGGGACGTTTTGTAATGGGGTCGTGGTATCAGGGCAAGCTACGAAGGAAGTCGAGCTCGGCTCAAAACCCGGTGGCAGCGACGGCGGCGGCGCGCGCAGGCCGGGAGCGTACAGAAGGGGGGTTCAACACGGCGCCGACTTGAGAGCCAACGTCACAGGTACGTTGGGGAGAGGAGAATGAGGGCGGCGTGAGTGGTATCAAGCAGCTCGATCTAGGTGAGAATAGTGAGGGGGAGGGAGAAGCTTGAGACGGCGGCGCATGAGAAGGCGATAGGACGCGAGCGCCCAAGCGATGCGCCGTGCGAAGCCAGTCGGCACCGACGCCGGCGGGCAGATCATGTCCTCCAGCGCAAGCGGCGAGTCTTGAGGATAAGGGTCGGCGGCCGGGTGTGCCTGTAGGACGGCGGACGAAGCAAGGTGGTCGGAGGTCCTACTCGATCGAGGACAGAAGGGATCGGAGTTGCGGTTTGGCAAGCGAACTCGAACTTCCCCGGGCGGCCCAGCTCGTGTGAAGGTCGAGCGAGCTGCGATTCCCTCAGAACAGCATCCCAGCTCTCCAATCTCCTCCACCTCACGCCCTCGCTAGTGCACAGACCTCATAAGAAGTTTCCGGCGCCTTCTCCATTGTGTGAAGGCTCATCGGTCGCACGCCAGCTTAGACGGTCCTCGTCACTCTGGCTCCGCAGCACAGTCCGCTCGACGCACCTCTTGAGAAAGGAAGTGAGTGCCTTCCGGTACCGTCTGCGACGTACAGGCCTCCCGACTGACAGCGTCTCACTTGCTCTCTGATTCATTTTCCAGTAATTTTGCTGTTTCCGGTGACGCGACCAAAACCTGCCTCGAGACGCTTGGTTCGCGACATTCTACCTGTGCGTGCTGGCAGGAGCCCCAGCTGACGCCCTTCTTGCTCATTTAGGCCCAGCATGACGAGCGCGCAGGGATCCATTGGCCCCCTCTACTGGCAAGCCGTCGCGACAATAACCAAGAGTCAGCTACCATCGCTGTCGCTTGGTCGGAGCCGGCCCCTGCTAGTTTCAACGAGCTCTTCTCTGGCCGCGCCCGTCGCCGGACCGAGCACCTCGTTCGCTTCGTCCCAGCGCTTTGTTCGAGACAAGAGTTCGACGTCCCAGCCAGCGTTCAAGGTCGGCGACATGTATTCGAGCGACCCGATCCTCGGCGGTCGTGCAAAAGTCCTCAACGAATGGAACGACAAGCACCAAGTGGATGCGGCCCTCTTCGAGAACGACTCGCCCGATGAGTACGCTGCTCTGCGTCTGGCAGCTGGCGACGCTACAGAGTCGCCGGGTGTGGCCTCTTCCTCGATGGATGTCGCCGCTCAGCATCCACTTTTAGCTGCGGTCCAGGGTGGGCGCTGGGCCGACGCGCGAGCCGAGTTCCAGACGCTCCACTCGGCCGGAACAACCGTCCCGTTCAACATGATCTACCTTCAAGCAGCGCTCGAGTCGCTCTCGAGCGTAGAAATCCAGACAGCCGAGGACCGGCTCGAGTGGTTCATCCTCTGGGCGTCGCTTTTGCCCGTCGATTCCAGGGACCCCATCGCGCACCTTCCTGTCAACCTCCTCCGTCAGCACAGTCAGGTCATGGACCAACTTCTCTGCTATACGACCCACATCGGCCACATCACCCGGGCCCTCATGCTCTTTTGTGAAAAAGGTCTCGGTAGGGTTTACGGCCGGCGACTCTTGCCATTTCTTACTGTCGCCTGCAAGCCGAAAAGCAGGGCCGTCACGATCGTTGAGTCAATGTGCGCCTGCGCGGGCTGGCCGGAGGACTCTGCCGAGCGGTCGGAAAGCTTCAACACCGTCATTCACCGCTTGTTCTCGGGCGGCCGCCTACAGGACGCGATCAAAATCCTTTATAGAGCGCGAGAGACGAGTGTGCCCTTCTTCTACCGCGGCTTCCGACGGCCAACCATCGACATCAGCACCTATCAATTCCTGCTCAATCAGATCGAGCGTAAGCGTGGGAGCAACTCGTCAATGCTGTTGAAAGTCCGTTCACTAGCGCGCGTGGACTATCCGGATCAGCTCTGGCTCGACCTGAACACAAGGAATAAAGATGACCAACTTGTTCTCGTTACGAACGGTCGTCCGAGCGTCAAGGATCTGCCGCGCGCAATCTTCCTCCTCAGCCGATCGACGACCCGCAAGTCGGTGACGGCGCTTTCCAACATCCTCGAGGCGCTTTACATGACACCTGTCCCAAGGCCGCGGCTTGTCGCGCTTCTCTATCGACGTCTAACGCAACCCTTCGAACGCAAGAATGAAGATTCGCTCAGGATGGGCGAAGTCGGCCAGCGCACGTGGATCACAGCCGAGATGAGGCGCCTCATCAGACTCGGCCGGCCGGCGGACGCTCTCAGCCTTTTCGCGGCCCGCTGCCAGTGGATTGCGCTGCCGACAAGTGACATTTGGGGCGCCTTCCGCGACTACCGGCCCGAGCTCTCGCCGAAGCAGGTGGCGCTAATTGCCCAGGGCCAAGGTTTGCCGGTCTACGATCCGAGCCGCAAGCTTCTGGCCGGCCCCAAGCTGACGGAGGCCGCGTACTCTGCCATCGTCGCCATGCACGGCCCTAACGTCGAGCTCCTGACGCAGGACTATCGCGAGTTCCTGTCTTTCTTCGATTCCACCCAGCAACAGCCGGAGCCGACGATCCCAGCCGCAGCGATGGATGTCCCGCCGGACGGTGAACAGGACACGTCGCTCTTTGAGCATCTGCCTGAAGCCCCGGCATCAGTCGACAAATCGCTCTATACGCCGTGGTCCGCCTTTGACATCGGCTACGACCTGCCTGACGGGTCGCAGGCGGGGCCAGGCGTCTGGTCAACGTGGGTCAGCGCCTTTGGCCGGATTGACGTCGAGCTTGCGACAGCCGTCCTGCGCGACATGCGTCAGCGCGCCGTCCCTCACGACTGCCGCGTCTACGGCCATCTACTCGTTAGCATGATCAAGGCGAACGAGCTAGACAGAGCGGGGGCGACCTTTGCCGACCTTGTCCGGCAGGGCGGTATCTCTTTCGAAGACGTTTGCTTCGTCACGACTAAGAACCCCGGGGAAAACCGGCCGACTACAACCTCCGTCGGGGAGGACAACCAGTTCCCGCCTATCACCGCCTGGCTCTACGTCCGTTTGATCCGCGAGTACGCTCTCTCGCAGAACACCACGTACTCGTTTGAGCTCGAGGACGAGATGCGTGCCGCCGGCTTCCCGCTCTCGGACCTCGAGAAAGGCGTTATGGTCGAGGCCTACGCCATCCGGCATAGTCGTCGCGTCCGCGAGGCTCGAGACGCACGGGCGCCCATCCCGGACAGGATTCAATCTCCGTGGGGCAAACCCGAGACCGCCTCGGGCTCCAACGTTGCCTACATTCGCGGCGAGCTCACTGGCGTTGGGGGCCGCTCGTACGCCCAGCCGTCGGCGGCGCGACAGCAGAGCAACACGTTGC
The DNA here is from genome assembly GCA_014825765.1 of Cystofilobasidium macerans. NCBI lineage: Eukaryota > Fungi > Basidiomycota > Tremellomycetes > Cystofilobasidiales > Cystofilobasidiaceae > Cystofilobasidium > Cystofilobasidium macerans. Next base: position 168,630 of record MVAP01000012.1, on the reverse strand, counting down.
GAGAGGAGGCGTACCCCTTGCGAGCGCGAACACTCCAGATGGCGGCCGACAACTTACGAGAGGAAGGTGAACGTAAAGCGGAGGAAAAACGCCGCAGAAGGGTCAGACAGAGACAGGAGACGTTGCGGTTAGCCAACGGGGCCGCCGCGCGAAGCGATTCATGACCACGGTTCCACCCCGCTTCGTCCGACTAGAAACGCTGCATTATCGTTCGCCTGACGATCAGCACCCGCTTGTCGTAAAATCATCAGAGAAACGCCCTGCTTTGAGCGCACAGGAGCCCGTGCGTGCGCTCGCGCACACGCACACCTAAGCCGGCCGCCTCTAAAGTCAGCACCCAGAAGCGGCCGAGCCTGGGGCGACCTGCTACCTTCACCAGTCCACGTGCCGGCGCTTACTTCTTCTTTGGCGGGACATAGTTGGGATCGGCAGCCTGCGCAGCCGCAGCCTTCTTGGCCTGCAGGGGCGGCAAAGGTTCAGAATCGTCAGCTCGGGCTGCCGTTCGACCAGCCTGTTATTGTTCGCACGGTGGCCGCGTGAACGAACCTCAATCTTGGCGGCGAGAGCGGCAGCGTTGGCCTCGTTACGCTGCTGGACGTTGCCCGTCAGCTTCTTGCCGGCAGCAGCCCTGTCAGGCGAGCAAGCAGAGCGTAAGGGGTGCAAACGAGAGGAAAGGGGTCAGCTCAGGAATGGGACGAGCTCGCCTCCGCAGAGCGAATACGAGCTTGAAAGCGACGACACGCACTTCTCCTTCTCGTTCTTTTCCCGTGCCTTCTCACGCTGGTTTCCACGGGCCATTATTGCCGTTTGTTTTGAAGTAGAGGCTGGCCGCCGGCGGGAAAGAAAGTGGGTTATGGGGGAGGGGGGGGGGGTCAAGCGGCTGGTCAGTGAGCGAGAGCAAAAGGCAACGGCAAGCGAACTGCCGGCAGCCGGCCTACGCTCAGCAGCAGTCTCACACGGTTAGTGTGCGAGCCGGAGAGGTTGACACACCTCGGAACTGAGTATTGAAGAGGCAAGAGCAGGCGGTCGGGCAGCAGGTCGAGGTCGGAGGTCGCGGCGGCAAGAACGGCCGAAATCGAAGCCGACGCGGACTCGCGAAAGACGAAATCTCGACTTCGGGCGGGCCGGTGAGATTGTCGGTCGCGCCTTCCGGAGAAAGATCCCTTTCGGTGCTCAGCTCGGTCATTTACTGGGAGCGGTCGTGGACGCTTTCATATCGCGATGAATGATTGAGACGCGCGCATCTATAAGGAGGCCGGGGCGGTACAAGGTCTATTGGGTGGCAGTGTTGAATGAGGCGCCTCGTTGAGAGGAGCGAGTAGTTTTGGCACAAAGGGGAATGCAAGATGCGAGTGTAGCAGTTTTTGAGACAGTTGATGCCTGGGGGGGGGGAAAAGATGTCAGCGGCAGAGATTAGGGAAAGGGCAGCAGTGAGGTGGAGTGACCGACGTACCATGCAGCGGGTCCAAGAGATGAGTTAGAGAAGTGAACAGTAAAAAGCCGTCTAGAAAAGGCCCTGGATGTTGCCCTCGTCGTCAAGCGAGATGTCGTAGTAGCCCGGGCGGGTTGAGAGGCCCGGCAGGGTCTGGACATCACCGCACAGGGGGTAGAGGAAGCCGGCGCCGGCCGAAAGGCGGACGTTACGGATCGGGAGCGTGAAGCCGGTCGGCACGCCCTTCCTCGCGGGCTCATGCGAGAACGAGAGAGGGGTCTTGGCCATGCAGATGGGAAGGTTGTTGAAGCCCTGGCGGGTGTAGGTGTCGATCTGAGTCTGAGCCTCGGGCGAGATGTCAATGCCATCGGCACCGTACATCTCGCGAGCGATCGTCTCGATCTTCTCGGCGATCGGCCGCTCGACGTCGTAGAGGAACTTGAAGTCGTTGTCCTCCTCGCAGGCCTTGATGACGGCGTTGGCGAGGTCGACGGCGCCCTCTCCACCCTTGGCCCAGTGGTTCGAGGGCACGGCCTGGTCGGCGCCGGCGTCGAGCGCGTACTTCTGGACGAGCGCGAGCTCGGCCGCCGTGTCGTTGGTGAACTGGTTGATGGCGACGACCACCTTGATGCCGTACTTCTTAGCATTCGAGATGTGTTTGCCAAGGTTGACGCAGCCCTTCTCAAGCGTCTCGAGGTCCTCATTGAGGTAGGTGTCGGCGAGCGGCTTGCCCGGCGTGACCTCGGGTCCACCGCCGTGCATCTTGAGCGCACGAATCGTTGCGACGAGAACGACGGCGTTGGCCTTAAGGCCCGAGACGCGGCACTTGATGTTGCAGAACTTCTCCATGCCGATGTCGGCACCGAAGCCGGCCTCGGTGATGCAGTAACCGGCCGAGCCAGCCTCGTCACCCTCCTCGGTACCCGCGAGCTTGAGCGCGATCCGGTCGGCGATGATAGACGAGTTGCCGTGAGCAATGTTGGCGAAGGGGCCGGCGTGGACGAAGACAGGAGTGCCCTCGAGCGTTTGCATGAGCGTCGGCTTGATCGCGTCCTTCATGAGGACCGCGAGCGCACCCGTCGCGCCAATGTCGTCGCACGTGATGGGCTCGCCAGCCTTGGAGGTGGCGACGACCATTCGGCCAAGGCGCTCCTGCATGTCCTTGAGGTCCTTACTGAGGGCGAGGACGGCCATAACCTCGGACGCGACCGAGATGTCGAAGCCCGACTCGCGCGAAAGACCCTTCTCGGTCGGCGCCTGGCCGATCGTCACCTTGCGCAGGTAGCGGTCGTTGACGTCGAGGACGCGGTTCCAGGTGATGGTCTTGGGGTCGACATCGAGCCGAGCAAAGCGGCTCTGCTCCTCAACCGTCAGGTCATCCGGGTTGGTCTTGTCGATGCCGAGCTTCTGAAGGCGCTTGAGCATGATGGGCGCAAACGTGCGAACGCCCTTCTTAGCCGGGCAGAGCCGGTTGAAAAGGGCCTTGTCGGGCTGAGTGCTCTCATGGAACATGCGGGCGTCAAGCGCGGCGGCAAGCAGGTTGTTTGCTGCGGTGACGGCGTGGATGTCGCCCGTCAGGTGGAGGTTGAACTCGGTCATCGGGATGACCTGCGAGTAGCCGCCGCCAGCGGCGCCGCCCTTGATGCCGAATGTCGGGCCCTGCGAGGGCTGCCGGACGCAGGCAAAAGCCGACTTGCCGAGGTGAGCGCCAAGCGCCTGGGCGAGGCCGATCGTCGTCGTCGACTTGCCCTCGCCGAGCGGGGTAGGCGTGATGCCGGCGACAACAATGTACTTGCCGTCGCGGCGGTGGGCGAGCCGGTCGATGACCGAGAGCTCAACCTTGGCCTTGAACTTGCCGTAGGACTCGACCTCGTCGGGCGTCAGACCGATCGACGAGGCAATGTCAACGACGGGCTTGGGCGTCTGCGAGGTCGCGATGACAATGTCGCTCGGAACCTTCTCGAGCATGTGGAGCGGGTTCGGGACAATCTTGCGCTGACGGCCCTGGTCGAAGCGACGCTTGGCCGACTCGAATGTGTTCTGCATGAGCTTGGCGACCGTCATCGGCCCAACTCCTCCAGGGACCGGGGTGATGAACGAAGCAACCTTGGAGGCTGACTCGAAGTCGACGTCGCCGACGAGGCGCTGACCCGACTTCTTGGACGCGTCGGGGATAAAGTTGGTGCCGACGTCGATGACTACACACCCGGGCTTAAGCCACTCGCCTTTGACAAACTGAGCCTTGCCAATGGCGGCGACGAGGATGTCGGCCTGTTTGACGAGCTCGGGGAGGTTCTGCGTGCGCGAGTGGCACTGGGTGACGGTCGCGTCACGCTTGCGGAGGAGGGCGCAGACAGGCGAGCCGACAATGTCGGACCGGCCGAGGACAACAGCCTGCGGAGTGGGAGATGAGCAGATTTGGGTAGTCAGTCGCTGAGGGCAGGGACGTGACAACATCCGCTGAGACTTACGTTCGAGCCGCCGATCTTAACGCCAGCCTTGTCAAGAAGGTCAATCACGCCGGCGGGCGTGCAAGGCGTGAACATAGGGGTAGTCAGACGGGACGAGAGGTGGCCGATGTTGGTCGGGTGGAAGCTAGCGACAAGGCGGAAGGGTTAGCCATCGGCCGATCGGAGCCGAAGAAGGTGTCAAAACAACGCACCCGTCGACGTCCTTGGCCTCCGAGACCGACTCGACAACGCGACGCTCGCCGTCCGAGTCGACGCCCTCGCCAAGCGGGAGCTGGACGAGAATGCCGTCGACGCCGTCGTCGTTGTTGCACTTCTGAACGGCGGCGATCACCTCCTCGACCGTAGACGTCTCGGGGAGGGCGACGAGCGAGCAGGTCATGCCAGCCTCCTCGGCCGCCTTGAGCTTCATCTTGACATAGGTCGACGAGTCGGACCGGTTGCCGCGCTGAAGGATGACGAGGTTGGGCTGGAAGCGGGGGTACGTCGACTTGATGGCGGCAATCTCGGACGAGATCTTCGACCGGATGTCCCTGTGAGGAGGAGTGGGAAAGTCGAATCAGCATGACTGGGCAGAGTGCGAGAAGACGCGTCCCCGACCCCCTTTCCCGTGCCGCTCGAGTCAAGGAAGCGCTCGGCGGGAGAGATGCGGGCAAAAAAAAAGTCGGCCGGGGACGCACTTGGCGAGCTGGTTGCCGTCGATGATCTGGGCGGCCTGGCCCTCAACGCCCTCCATGGGCTTTGCGGCAGCGGCGGGAGACGACATGGCGAACGATCGACGGGTAGCGGCGGCTAGGGCTGAACTAGGACGTGTTGACCGGCGGGCAGAGAGGAGAAGGGCGGTCGGACGGACGGCGAGCGAGAGGGCGGGCGAGGACGAGGGGGCGACGGCTCGGGCGAGACTTGAGCTGCTGCGGTGGGCGGTCAGGGAGCGAAGCATGGGCGTTTCGAGCAGGACGACCTGGCGTCGTGCGGTCCGGACAAAAGGGAGGCGTGTGGGCGGACGAGTGATAGCACCGAGGCAAGAATGGCGCCAGGGAGGAGAAACTCGGTGCGCTCGGACGGCGGAGTCCGAAAAATGCCAGCCCCGGCCACCCGATCGACCACCCCCTTAGACGTGCCCCCCCCATGCATCGCTCGGACGACGACGTCAGTGATGACCTCTTCGCGCCCTGCTGACATTGATGAGAGTCGATCCAGACTTTGCAAGACCAGCGTGCGAGGCCAGGGAGGAGAAAGTCCTTTGCAGGCAGGCAGCCAAGCTCGTCACCCCGCACCAGCTGCCTTTACGAATCGCTTATCGCCCGCAGCCCTCGCGAGTCGCGTTGTCGTGCATGCTGACAGTTTGACCGCCGGCTCCCCCTTTTCGCGTCTGCCGGTCGAGAATCGCAGCGACGACGACCGACGAAAACGAAAACTACCTCTCGTCGCGCCAGCGCGCGGAAGCCATCATCGAAGCGCGTCGCTGATGTCCAACTGACCAGACTGCCAGGAAGCGATCCGAGATTCCCTGTGCTGGTCTGGGCGTGTCGCGGGCCGTCCCATCCCTGCGGTCGTGAATCTCTTAACTCAGATCTTCCGACACAAGACGAATCCCAAACCTGCGGCGGAACATGCACAGGGGAGAGGGAAACCCAACCCTCCCTTGTGTGTTCAAGTACGAGCCGGCGCCCTCTGCGCGGCAATGACTTTGCGCTCAATGGACACACGCCGTCGATCAACAGGGAGCCAGTTTGACATGGACGACAAGACTGAGGCTGCTCGCTTCTTCGCGTCTCGGAAGAGCTCTCTTCATGCTTGGTTTGAGTACATGAATCCGCGCTCGATGGCTTCACGCCGACGCTCACCATTGAAGACTGGCCGAGATAGCTCGATCGTCGATCCGACTTCACGCATCGAGCCTTACGGGCTGAGGCCGGACGCTTGGCTAGGAGGCGCCTTCCGCTCATTCAGTTGTGCACACTACGTACGACCGGGGTGAGTGCGGCAGCATCCAGCGGGGCGGAGCATGCTGCAAATGAGATCACTGCGGGCGCGCACTTACTCTATATTCGCCTGCAAGCAACGCCTCTTGCGCGCGCTGCCCGTCTGCGAGTGCTTGTGAAGAGGACCTTCCCGCACCGGCCTCTACATGTTCGCTGGGCGGACAAACGCCACCGGGCCTGCCTGCCTGAAGGAGCATGCGGGCCGACTGTGCGCCAGGCCGCTCGCTTCCCGTGTTTGGTTCGGCAAGTCGCGTCGAATGCTTGTGACTTTCGCGCCCCCCTTCGCGTCTGCTCCCCTCCCGCGCCTCGCCTCCCCTCCGACCATCCCTCTCGCCTCCCTCTCCCGCTCCTCCTCCTCTCCTGCCCCGGCGGCACCTTTCGCTCGCTCTCGCTCCTCCTCCCCCCACACCACACCCAACCCTTTCCTCCGCCGCGCGCCGCCCCCATTCGAGCTCGTCCAGTAGCAACGCCGCCCGCCGCCCGCCTCCAACCCTTTTCAGCCTCCGGCCATTGTCTTCCCTTGCCAGCTTGACGCATCAGCAAGCCCGTCAGCGACTGTTCGCCCTCCCCTCCTCCCTTCGTCCCGCCCTCTCGAACGCGCCTACCAGCCTTTCTCTCACGATGTCGCCCTCCGATCTGGCGACGACGAGCGCCACGACGGCCGACTCGCCCGTCTTCCGCGTCGCATTCGAGGACCTCATCCATCCGTCGAGCCTCATGCCCTGCGGCGTGCACGACCCGAGCCTGCTCGAGCTTATTCGGTCCGACGTCTCGAACCAGATGATCTGTGCGTTCAATCCCTTTACCCCTACCTTGCTCTCATCCCTCGCCCACGCCGCCGCCCGATGGCCCGGCCCTTCCTTGGCTGTCTGCCAAAGCGCGCGCGCCCCCGCCGCCGCGGCCCAAGCCCACGGTTGTCGATCGCTCCAGCCACGCGCCGACCGATCCCGCCGCTCCCCTAGCCCGCATCCTTTGCTAACGCCTCCGACGACGACTCTCTTCACCTACCTGCTCCCTCTCTTCAGACTACATTGCCGACCGCGCGACGGCGACGATCGCCTGCTCATCCCAACCGGCGCCGCCAGCCGTGCTCGACTCCCCGCCACTCGACGGCGGTCGGCGAGCTTGTGCGCCCTTGCCGCAGTCGGGAGCTTCTGCTGCCCGGGCGACCTCGCCCTCAGTCGTCGCGACGCTGCCCTCGCTTGAGGCCTTCATCTCGGTCCTCGTTCACGAGTCCAATGTCCAAGTGCCGACCCTCCTCTCGACGCTCGTCTACCTCCACCGGCTCCGCGATCGGCTGCCCAAGGTTGGCACTAAGGGCATGCCCTGCACCCGTCACCGTGTCTTCCTTGCAACCCTCATTTGCGCGGCCAAGTACCTCAATGACTCGTCGCCCAAGAACAAGCACTGGGTGCGTGCTCGTACCTGCGCGTTGACCGATGCGGTGCGAGAAGCTGATCCCGTCTTGTCCGTTCTCTCCAGTGTCGCTACGCCCATCTCTTCTCGCAGGCCGAGATCAATCTGATGGAGAAGCAGCTCCTGTACTTGCTCGACTACGACCTTGCCATTACGACCGAGGAAGTTCACACTCGTGCGTCAGGCTCCCTCTTCGTGTCTTCGGACTCGCGCTGACCGTCGCTTCCCTCCCTCGAGATGCAGAGTTTGCGCCTTTCATGGCCCTCTACCACTTCCCGCCTCCATCGCCCCCGCCCTCTGCGGTCGAATACTGCTCGCCCCGGTTGCCGGCTGCCGCCCTGCCCGCTCACAGCGGTCCGCGCTCATTTGTCTCCGCTGGCCCGCCGCCGAGCGTATTCGACGTCCCTGCGCTCGACCGGTCAGCCTCCACCTCGTCGCTCGACTCGAACGACTCGTACCCGGCGACGCCCGACTCGTGCGCAGCCGACTCGCCAATCGCCCGGCCGGCGCCCGTTGCACAGTCGTCGGCGTCCTACGCTAAACCTTCGGCAGCGGCTCTGGCCGGTCGGCGTCGAATCCCCTCGCTTCGCGCACTCGCAAAGCCGCTCGAGGCCGTTCCTCGCGCGACCGGCGCCGTCCAGCAGCGGAGGGAGCGGCTGGCGAGCACTTCGCCCGTCGCCCAGGCTGCCGGCGGCAGCTTTCTCAACCGGCTTATCCGTTCGGCCGCCGATCACCTCGGCTCGCCCTCGACCGCCGCCTCGGCGTCCGCTCACAAGAAGGCGGGCGTCGCCCGGGTTTCGCTAGGCCGCACACGCCGGCCGGCGGCCGAGGTCCTTATCGCGGGTGCAGAGCTGGACTCTGCCTCATCGTCGGTCGTCGTCCTATGAAATCGGACCACTGCCGGCCAAAATCGAAATCTCGCGGCGAGGACGACACCGTCTTCCGCTCTCCCTTTCGCATCAGATCATCAACACCGGTTCCGCTCCTGACACACGCATACCTTCACACAACGCCTTAGACGGCTCCTCTTCCCGGCTCTCGCATCTGTCTCTCCCCTCATCAAGCGCAAACCTCCCCCTATCTGTCCGTCTTCTCATCATTCGTTTTGGTTTTGTCTTTTGTCCCGCCGTCACTCCCTTGCTTTTCTCGGTCTGTCTGTCTGTCTGTCTGTCTGTCTGTCCCGTCTCGTCTCGTCCTCTCAATCACGACCCCAACCCGTGTGCGCCACCCCATCTCACTCATCACGAACATTTCCTGGCCTCTCTTTGCTTCTGTCTCCCCACCCTTCAATTTGTCCAGCCCCTTCGCGCAACTGGTTTGCATGCGGGCGCCTGCGCTTCCTTCTTACTCACCCTTTCGTCGTAAGGGCCGAGCCTATGCTCTAGTCCCAATACACAAGACATCTGCGATGCTCTTGCCCCTCGCTTAATCTCTGTCCAGCGACATGTCCGAGAGCGACTCGTGATATTGCGCGTCGGGCGGTGACGGCGTCCGACCAGGGCATCGGCGCGCGCACGGCCGAGGTGGGCGTGCACGTTCGGGCGTCGTCGGGCGAGGCAGAGCTTCTCATCGACCCGTCCGGCTCTCGTCTGTCGCCTCTCTCAGCACAAGGCGGCGCGAGACAAGGCAGGATGTCATGCTTGGTTCATCAATCAGTTCAAAGCCTCCGTCTCGTTATCCTGCCGCTGATGCATCAATCGGTCGGGAGGGGGGGTTCCTGAGCGCCGGGCGTTTGCGGTCTTGACGGCGCCCGATTGGCTGCAGCGGGCGCGGCGGCTTCTCTTCGAGGCGAGCTCGCTCTCTGCAGCTCGTCGCCTCCTCCGACCACCACATCCTCCTTACACGATGCTCCGCTCCATCGCCCGCCGTCTCGAGACGCCCCGCCGGGCCGCCGGTCTTGCCAAGCGGTCCATCATCGTCACGCCCAACCCGCTCCGCGCGACCGCGTCCGACACGGTGCGTAGCTGGCTTCTTCGGCAGGGAGGGCGGCAGCGTCCTCAGCTCTTTCAGCCCTCCCTCCCCTCCTGGCGGCGCCGGTGGACGCTCGCCCTTCGATGCACCCTAGGCGACGAGTTCCTGCCAGCTGACACTTCTCCTCGCGTCTCCGCTACCTGCAGGGCAAGTGGCGCAACATCGGCGAGCGTTACCCGATCATTGACCACGTACGTCCGCTTGCCGCCGTGGCCGCCTCTCACATGCCTCCTCGCGGAGCTCAGGGATCGGCAGCTGACCTTCCTTCTTCCCTCCTCTACCTAATTGCAGGAGTTCGACGCTGTTGTTGTGTGAGCCTCCTTTCTGATGGCTCGTGCTGATGGCTCGAGCCTGGCTTGAGAAGACAAGGCGCTGACGCTCTCGGTGGGCCATCGTCGCGGACGCGGGCGGAAATCTCGATCGATCGATCGTGCAGCGGTGCCGGAGGAGCTGGCCTGCGAGGTCTGTCGCCCTCCCCCTTCCTTCCAATTCTTCTCATTCTTTCCACTCCAGCTGACATGTGTTCATGCTTGCTGTCAATCAGCTGCGTTCGGTCTGGCTGAGGCTGGCCTCAACACGGCCTGCATCACCAAGCTTTTCCCGACCCGGTCGCACACCGTCGCCGCTCAGGTCCGTCGACCGACTCCGCTCTCCAGCTCAGATCGACTCTCACCAGCAGCTGACCTCCCCCTCTTCCTCAGGGTGGCATCAACGCCGCTCTCGGTAACATGACTGAGGACGACTGGCGCTGGCACATGTAGTGCGTAGCAGGCCAGCCGCCTCCCTTCCACCGCTAAGTGCTCGGCGGGGGACTGACCACGCTCTCCCAAAATCTCTTCCAGCGACACTGTCAAGGGGTCGGACTGGCTCGGTGACCAGGATGCCATCCACTACATGTGCCGTGAGGCTCCCAAGTCGGTTCTTGAGGTGCGTCAGCTGTGCTCCTCTAAGGCGACATCCGGCTTGGATGCTGACTCGCGCGCCCCCTTCCGCACCCAGCTCGAGCACTTTGGTCTTCCCTTCTCTCGTACTGAGGAGGGCAAGATTTACCAGCGTGCATTCGGTGGCCAGTCGCTCGACTACGGCAAGGGTGGCCAGGGTGAGCATTGGCGGGTCCAGGTTCGGGTCTGGGGCAATTGCTGATTGGTTCTTTTCATTCTAGCCTACCGATGTGCCGCCGCCGCTGACCGGACCGGCCACGCGATGCTGCACACGCTCTACGGCCAGTCGCTCAAGCACAACACCAACTTCTTTATCGAGTACTTCGCGCTCGACCTTCTCATGTCGCCCGACGGCGAGTGCGTCGGTGTCCTCGCCCTCAACATGGAGGACGGCACGCTTCACCGCTTCCGCTCGCACAAGACGGTCCTTGCTACCGGCGGCTACGGCCGGGCCTACTTCTCGTGCACCTCTGCTCACACTTGCTCCGGTGACGGAAACGCCATGGTCGCCCGTGCTGGCCTCCCGCTTCAGGACCTTGAGTTTGTTCAGTTCCACCCGACTGGTATCTACGGCGCTGGCTGCCTCATCACCGAGGGTGCGTTACCAATTTCACACCTTTCCCTCCCTGTATATACAGCTAACCCATCACACTTTCACCTCTCGCACGCAGGTTCGCGTGGCGAGGGAGGCTACCTCCTCAACTCGGAGGGTGAGCGCTTCATGGAGCGTTACGCCCCCTCGGCGAAGGACCTGGCTTCGCGTGACGTTGTCTCGCGGTCGATGACGATCGAGATTCGCGAGGGTCGCGGTGTCGGCCCGGAGAACGACCACATCTACCTCCAGCTTTCGCACCTGCCGCCCGCGCTTCTGCACGAGCGCCTGCCCGGAATCTCGGAGACGGCCGCCATCTTTGCTGGTGTCGACGTCACTAAGGAGCCGATCCCCGTTCTCCCGACCGTTCACTACAACATGGGCGGCATCCCCACCAAGTACACGGGTGAGGTCCTCACGACTGATGCCGAGGGCAACGACAAGATCGTTCCCGGTCTTTACGCTGCCGGCGAGGCCGCCTGCGTCTCGGTTCACGGCGCCAACCGGCTCGGCGCCAACTCGCTGCTCGACATTGTCGTTTTCGGCCGGGCGTGCGCCCACCACATTGCCGAGAACCTCAAGCCCGGCATGCCCCACAAGGAGCTCGACGCTGACCTCGGCAAGGAGTCGATTGCCGAGCTTGACAAGATCCGCAACTCGTCAGGCAAGCTTTCGACGGCCGCAATCCGCCTTGAGATGCAGAAGACGATGCAGACCGACGCCGCCGTTTTCCGGACGCAGGCCTCGCTCGACAACGGTGTGAAGCGGATGAACGAGATTTACCAGAAGTACAACGATGTCGGCATCACCGACCGCTCGATGATCTGGAACTCGGACCTTGTTGAGACGCTCGAGCTTCGCAACATCATGCAGAACGCCGTCCAGACTGTCACCTCGGCCGCCGCCCGCAAGGAGTCGCGCGGCGCCCACGCCCGCGAGGACTTCCCCGACCGCGACGACGACGCCTGGATGAAGCACACGCTCTCTTTCCAGGACACTGAGTCGGGCAAGGTTGACCTCACCTACCGCAAGGTCATCGGCACGACACTCGACGAGGCTGAGTGCAAGGCCGTCCCCCCGTTCAAGCGGACATAGTGCGTGCCTTTGCGGGCTGCGTCTCCGCGATTGTACTTTACTGACTCTCATGCCCTCTTTTCGTTCCAGCTAAACCGCTTCCGTTCGCACGTCTTCACCTATACCTTGCTTTCGCTCCTCTGGCGGCTTGCTCTCTACATGCCGTGATCTGCTTCCCCGTATCCATCAGCCGATCTCTACGGAGTTAAGGGGCTTTCCGTTGACAAAGTAATCTGATAGGCATTGCTATGCTACGGCCGGCCCTCCTCATATCGGCCCATATCCTCGCGGTCCGATTCGGCGTTGAGCTTTCGTTCGTACAGGCGCCGGCCCTCGTGCAATGTCAGACTTGCGAGTCCCCAGCCAAGGACGGTGAGAAAGTCTCGTATGCCGAGCGCCTTCGTCTGGAATACGCCTTGCATGAACGGCACGTAAATGAGAGCGAGTTGCGCGACGAACGAGATGCCGCACGTAAGGAACAGCATCCGGTTGGCGAAGAAGGAGCAGCCGAGGCCGCGGTTCTGGATCGCCGAGGCGAGGTCGAGAAAGACAAAGGTCGTAAAGGTCTGAAATGACAGCGCCATGGGTATCAGTCGTCACGGCATCATGAGCTGGAGAGTTGAAACTGAGGGGGGACCGACCATCGTCTGATCCCGTTTTGAGAGGCGGCCGTCCTCGATTGTCTGCTGGAAATACATGTAAAGGACACCGACGACGATGATAGAGGCCGAGAAGAGGACGCGGGCAAATAAGCGCCGGGTCAGGATGGGAGCATTTTTGGCTCTCGGTGGCCGGCGCATGATTGCCCGGTCGACTGGATCGACGCCGAGTGCCTGAGCGGGCGGGCCTGAAAGCGGGTGCGAGAAAAGCAATGTCAGCCGGCAGATCCGGCAAGAAGGTCGTGCGCGGACACGCACCGTCCATGAGGATGTTGATAAAGAGGATCTGCATCGCGTTGAGCGGGTTGGTGAGGCCAAAGAGCGTCGAGATGGTAATGATCGAAAGCGCGGCGACCGCGGTCGACAGCTGGAAGACGAGGAAGTTCTGGATGTTATAAAAGATCGACTTGCCCTCCTCGACGGCCGGCAGGATCGTCGCAAAGTTGTCGTCGACGAGGATAACGTCGGCCGCCTCCTTGGCAACGTCGGTCCCGCCTTTGCCCATCGAGATGCCAATGTCGGCCATCTTCAACGCCGGCGCGTCGTTGACTGTGAGGAAAGAAGGACACGAGAGTCAGCGCGAGCGGTCAGCAAGCGGCGCAGGCGGGACACACCTCCGTCGCCAGTCATTGCCACAACGTCGCCGTTGGCCTGGAAAGCCGCGATGATACTCATCTTGTGCTTGGGCGTAACGCGCGCGAAGACCGAGACAGTGGCGATGCGCTCCTGTAGCTGGCGCTCTGACATCTGGTCGATGGCTTTGCCGGTGAGACAGCTTGAGGTGCCAGTGTTGACACGCATGCCGAGCTGACGGGCGATTGACATCGCCGTCTGCTCGGCGTCACCCGTAATCATGACGACGTGAATCCCAGCCGCCTGAAGGGCAGCAACAGCATCTGCTACTCCTCGTCTCGGCGGATCCATCATGGCCTGAAAGCCGGCGAAGACAAGCTCGCCGCCGTCTGGCTTGGCGAGGTCATCGGCCGACCCAAAGCCGTAGGCCATTGCTACAACTCGGAGGCCCTTTGAGGCGATGTCGGACGCTTTGCTAAGGATGGCGCTTCGCACGGTCTTGTCGAGTGACGGTGTGGATGCGTCGGAAACGTGGTAGAAGCGGCAGCGTTCGAGAACGGCCTCGATTGAGCCCTTCATGTAGAGGAGCTCCTGCGCATCGGCGGCGGCGGACTGCTTGCCAGCGACGACCATGTACTTAGCTTCTGAGCTAAAGGGAATTTCGAGCGTGCGCTCGAACGTCTGAAGGTGTACCCATCAGCAAGCAGGTCCATCGAAGATGGATGTCTGGCAAGAGACAAGCGCACCTGCCTGGCGTCCTCCATGCCAAAGACGCTGATCGTATTGAGAATGGCGACGTCGGTCGCCTGACCGACATTGACACCAAACTCATTTTTGAAAGCATTGTTACACAGATTGCCGACCTGGATCGTCTTGACAAGGGCGGCCGACTTTGGGCCGACATAGAGGGGGTCGTGAAATTCAATCGTCTCGTCGACCGTGTAGATCGTCGTGACCGTCATTTCGTTCTTTGTGAGCGTGCCGGTCTTGTCGGAACAGATGACCGAAACGCAGCCGAGGGCCTCGACACTCGGCAGTTTTTTGACAATCGCTTTCCGACCAGACATGCGCAGCACGCCGAGCGCGAGGGTGACCGTCGTAACAATCGGCAGGCCTTCGGGAATGGCGGCGACCGCAAGAGAAACTGTGATGGGTAGGCACGGTGGTCAAGTTCAACGAGAGTTGACAATGGTCATTCCGTGAGTCACTCGCACCTCCAATCGTGAACATCTCTAGCCAAGATCGGTTCTGGAAGACGCCAATCAGGATAATGACGCCAATAATGGCAAAGGAGATGATTGACAGGTTGCGGGCTAGCTCGTCCATGGCGACCTGGAGCGGCGTGCGCTTATCCTCGACGTCCTGCATCATGCTAAAGATAACGCCAAACTCGGTCTTGACGCCCGTGCCAACGACGATGCCCGAGCCGTGACCGCTCCGAACGAGCGTGCCCATGTAGCCGATGTTGTTGCGCTCGCTGAGCGCCAGGCCATGATCCGCGACGTCCTTGTCGTCATGGCTGTGGGAGTGAGGAACGCAGACGGCAGTGTTCTTCTTGGCCGGCTTGGTCTCGCCTGTCAGAGCACTCTCGTCGATCTCAAGCCCGACGGCCGAGATCAGCCGGACGTCGGCCGGCACACGGTCGCCAACAGTGAAGGTGATGAGGTCGCCTGGAACAAGCGTGTTAGCGAGAATGGTCTGCTGATGGCCATCACTAAGAAGTGGAGCAGGCGAGCGCGTCAGTTCTTGCCTCGAATTTCGGAAGTTGCTGCGGAGGCTTGCGCACCGTATCAGGTGACAGTAGTGCGGCACGAGCTTGGACAAGGCTGCGAGCGACTGCTCTGAACGCTGCTCCTGGACGAAACCGACTGAACCAAGAAAGGACGATGGTCAATGCTGTCGTTTCGTTGATCAGTAGAGAAGGAGCCCGTGCCGTACCAGTCAAAACGATGATAACAGCAACGCAGATGCTGACGGCGTCCTCGGTATTGCCTACAATCAAACTAACGACCGCGCTCCCGAGTAGGAGCAGAATCAACGGGTTCTCGTAAATTTGTTTAGCGAACTTGATGAGGATGTGCTCGGTTGCGGCGACGGTGAACTCATTGAGGCCGTGGGTCTCGCGCAGGTGCGGGACGATGGAGGATGGCAGGCCGCCGGCCTCAGTCGTCGGCGAGTGGAACCGGAGCGTCTCCTGTAGGCGAGCGGAGAGCAACGTTCAGCAACCAGTTCTGACTATTGAGCGACGGACGAAGGCCGAACCGCAACGTCCATCTTAGCAAAGAGCTCGCTCGGCGTTTCCTCGCGAGCCTGCGGCCTCGCCCGAGCTGCGCTGTTGAGCAGCTCATAGGAGCTCTCACGCCGGTTTGAGCTCTGCGAGAAGCCGACCTTATGGCCGAGCCATTTGACAGCCTCGGCTGCTTTGGCCCGAACATCATCGGCGGCTTGGTCGTCGAGCGACATGCTCGGCGCTCTCCGGAGCGTTGTCGACCACGCATAGTCGTCGTTCGGTGAGCGCTCGCCGTCAACTGTGCCGCTCGTCGCGGTGGTGCCCGTCCGGGACCGGGGCGCCGAGGACGACTGCTTTACGGACGAAGAAGCCGGAAGAGGCAGAGTCGCGTGCCGCGGTGGCGGAGAGTATGGCGGCATGCGAAGGCGTCCGGCTCCCGGCGATCCGAGAAAGGAGCGAGGCAGCCGAAGGAAGAGCCCGTCTCACGCGCACTGGCAGCGTAGAGGACGACCGCGAGGCCCGTATGGGATCTAGCTCCGAAAGAGAACTCGTGAGATGCTCCAGACTGGTCAAACTACTCCTGAGGCAAGGGCTGGGCTATGCGGACGAGAGGGCAAGGGCTTGGTCGACGTGATGGAGGGGAGGTTGATGCTGGGACGCCGTCGTCAGGCGCGCGCACGACGTGAGGTTACAGGCACGCATCGGCTGACGCAGGCCCCGTGACTTATTGCCCTCGGGCGACCTCCGATATCCATACGACTCCCTCTCTACTCAAAGAATTCATAGATGATGCCTTGGAGACCGGTAAACTTTCCATTCCATAAATCAGGCCTGCCCTGGCGCGATGGAGGTGACCTCGGGGAGGACGCCTAGCTATCGATGGTGACTGCGCCTAGCCTCCGGCCTCGGCCTCCTCGCTCATCGTCGATCGACCGGCAGCAAGCAAGCCGACCAGGCTTGATCAAGACGCCGACGAGTTGGACCGCTCGGTCGACCACGAAACAGCTCGACCAGCAGCAGCGCCCAACGTGAGTCCCGGCTAAGTTCTGAGTCCACATCGTCCGGCTTCCATCTCGCAGTCCTCGGCGCTAAGCGCTCGTCGCTATTCCTACACGCAGTGCCTTCCTCCGTCTCCCCCTATCCATTCGTCTCGAGCTTCACATGGCCCCGCCGACAAGAGCGCCCAAGGTCGCCGTCGTCGGCAGCGGCCTAGCTGGTCTGACGGCCGCGAATCTTCTTCAAAATGAGGCCGACAAGGGCCGGCCTGTTGAGGTACACCTGTTCGAGAAGGTCAGTTTCTCGGAACAGTCCCGGCCGCGCAACCGAGGATCCCTGACCATCTCCTCGCACTTGCGCAGGCTGCAACGCTAGGCTTCCACTCATCCTCGCTCATAGTACCTTTAGAAGGCATCGACCTCAGCGAGAAGGGCTCGGCCAATGGCGGCAAAGAAGCATCGAAATCTTGGACGGTCGACGTGCCCATGCGCTCCCTTCAGGGCGGTGCGTGCCCCGACCGCGCTGTGTTTCTGTCCAGACGGCCTCCAGACTTACTGTTTGGCCGTGCACACCATTCAGGATACTATACCCGGCTCATTAAGATGTACCGCAAGCTTGGCATCAAGCTTCAGCCAACGTACTACACTTACTCGTTCTCGCATCTGCTCGCTAAGGGCGAGCGACCCAAGACTCACTTCCTTCACCAGGGCCGCAGCGGTCTTGCTTCACTAGCGCTACCCGCCGGCGATCTTCGGACCAAGCTCTCGGGCGTCCTCCGACTCGTCCAGTACGCGCTCTGCTACCTTTACCTGCTCATCCTCGCCTACGCCTATCAGGCAACCGGCAGCCCAGGCGGGTCAGTCGCCACTTGGGCAGCCGACACCGGCCGTGGGCGCTGGTTCGACTGGGTCGCTAATCGATGGGAGCAGTTTGTGCGCGAGATACTCTACACGCTCTTCGGCGCCATATCATCGGCCTCGGATCAGCAACTCGCGAACGTCGACATCGGCTTGTTCCTTGGTGCGCCTGGAGCTGATAACACGTTCAAGTTGCGTCTTCCTAACGCAATCAGACCGCCCTCCCAACAGATTACGTCTGGCTCACCATCCTGACACCCCACTACTCGGTCCCGACTTCGTCCGCCTCTGTTGCTGCGGCGCTTGTCGCTCCTATACCGACGCCCAACATCCACTTGTCGACAACGATCACATCTATCCATCGTGTCGGTGGACTTTACACCATTGTCGCTGACACGTCGACCGGACCGTTTGAGATGGCTGGCTTTACCGACATCGTGCTGGCGACGCAAGCCAACCAGGCTCAGGCGATCTTGAAGACAATCGAGCTTGGAGCAGCCGTTGGCGGAGTCGGCGTCAAGGACGTGATCGACTGCTTGGGAACGTTCCGCTACGTAGTGCGTTTTCGTGCCGAAAAGAGCGTCTTAGTCTCAAGCTGATCAAATGGTCGCTCGCCTCAGCCGACCATCGTCATCAACCACCGCGATCCGAGCGTCCTGCCTGCCTCGTCACGGGACCACCGCGATCTAAATCTTGTTCGCTGCCCTGCGCCACCGGCTGCTGTTGATGCACCATCCGAGAACGCTGGCATACCCAATCACTTTCCGCCGACGCAAGTCGAGTCATTCACCATGGCGACGCACATCATGCGCTGCCCGGTCGCGGGTCAGCCGCCGGTTTACCAAACAACCAACCCCATCGTACCGATCGACCCAAGCAAAGTCTTGTCGGTTGCAAAACTCGAGCGGTGCGTCGAAGCGGTTACCTTAGATCTCTCGGCTTCCTGACCCGCTTGTACCATCTGGCCTACAGGGCGCTACCAACGGCCGAGTCGACGGCAGGTCTCAGTCGTTTGCGCGATCTTCAGGGGTTGTCCGGTTTGTGGTTCGTCGGGGCGTACGCGTGGGAGGGGATCCCTCTGCTCGAAGGCTGCGTCGCCTCGGCTGAGGAGGTTGTTCTCGGGCCCGGGGGAATATTATCTCGAGAGACGCAAGTCTCCCCTTAGATGTCGCATGGCAACTGCTCTCGCACGAGCTCTGGGAAATAAAGTATGATCATTCGTACAACGTCCGCAGGCGCAAAGGCGGTGCCTCTCGAGCGAATTCCAGAGGAGAAAGCCATCCATGGTCTATGGTATGTAGATCCGACTGTATCCAGACACCCTGCAAAAGCGGTCGTTTTGAAGATTGTCAGCTCAACGCTTTCTCCAGACAAACAGACAGACGAACAGAGGAGTCGACACGCACTTGGTCCGACAGCACGGGCAGGTGTGGTCCTTGGCCGCCGTTTTGACGGCCATGTGAGCTCTGCACTCGGCGCACATCGCTAGACACAGGCAGGGAATCAAGAGAATCTCCCGCCGGCCAGCCCAGCAGACAGCACAGGGAGGGAGGGTAGCTTCATCGTCGTCGGCGGCGGCGGCATCCTCGCCGCATCCATGCCGGCTGAACGACGCCTCGACTCGGCGCTGTCGTATGACGGACTCAATGTCGGCCGCCTCAGCGCCAGTGTTCGAGGAGGCTGCTGACGGTTGAAGGATCAGTCCGCGATAACGTGAGCGGGTGAGCGGCGACGCGCTTGTCATGTGGGCGAGCAGCACGGGTGGCAACGAGGGTGATGGCGGCAGCTCGCTATACGTCGCCAGTGGGCCGTCGGCTTCGTCGTCCATGTCGTCGCTACCCGAAGAGTTGGTCGATGAGCTGGAACAGGATGAATGGGACCGTCCGCGCTGAGGATACTTGCGCGGGGGTATGTACTCGAAATCTGGGTCGTCGTCCTCGGTTTGCTCGTCAACCGCCTCTCCCGCGAGGAAGCGCGCGTAGAGGCTGTCACTGGCGAGGCGATGAGTGATTTCATCGGGGTCCTCCTCCGCGTCGGAAACGTCGGAGGTCCGTAGTGGCACTGACGCTGCGGCCGGCAGAGGGATCTCTACCAGCCAGATGCCGCGCCGACCTAGGCGGATGCGCACGGCCCACCCGGCCAATTGCGTGCCAAGGTTCCAAGCCCAGCGGGCTCCTGGAATAAGGCCAAGGGCCCAGCAAGCGGCCGCGATGAGCCAACGCCAGAGAGCACTGCCAAACGATTTGAGCTCGCGGAGGTAGGCTGAGTCCTGCGACCAGTCGCCTAGGGGGGATGCAGGAAACGGCTGGCTGGATCCCGAGCTAGTCTGCGTGGCGCCCAGGCTACCCTCGGCTCGAAGATCGCGAATAAGGTTGCCGAAGCCGAAGCGGGTCGACCGATCCTGATTCTGAATCACCACCTCGTAGCCGCTGGATGACGTCGACGATCGAGCGGCGAGGTCGAGGAAAGCCTGTTTGGGTGCGCGGAGGGATGCGACTTCGTTGCCCATGCCTCCGACCGTGGACGACTCAAGACAGGCGCCGGCGAGTCGCAAAAGGGCGATCGACCAGTCGTCGGTGAGGACCGGCCACGAGCTCGAATGCGGCAGGAGCTCGCCAAAGTTGACCTCGCCTAGGGTGAAAACTTGAGTGAGGAAATTGAGAGCCGCCGTAAGGACGATGACGAGCAGCATGCCGAGCGAGACGAGCGAGGTCAGGAAAGTGAAGCTCGGAAGCCTTGCTGGGTTGAAGAGGAGGGTACCGGCGAAATGAGCCTGAATCGGACCGTTGGATCATGAACGTCAGCAAGGTTGCTTCTCGGAACGAAGAAGAAGTTGGCTCTGCCAAGCACACACCATGCCGATGGCGCCGCAGACGCCGGTCGGGATCAGGCGCCGGCGTCCCCACTTCTCGCTGAGGTCGCTCAATTGCAGCCAAGCCAGCTCGAGGACCGCCAACCAGATGCCAAATGTTACATTCCAGTCTGGTCGTGTCGCGAGGCTGATGCCGGCCGCTTTACCGAGTCGACGAGCGTCCCAGGCTGGCACGCCGGCGTGCGTGAGGGGGCTCGAGTAAAGGTGAAGGAGGAAGGCGAAGCCGAAAAGGTTGAAGCTGGATCCTCTGGCCGAGCCAGTGATGCCGGCGACGAAAGCTCCAACTGCTATAGAGCAGCAAACTGAGAGAAATGTGCCCCAAAGAAGGGTGTCCATGGGCTGACGCAACACGCGGTCGTACATGGCCGTGCCGACGAGCGTCTGCGGTGGCTCAATTGGGGCCGACTGCAGGAGGACGAGCGAAAGCTTGGAGAGCGACGAGAGGAGGAGCGCAATAGCCGGAAGTCGGAGAGCGGTAAGCGCCTGCGGCGACGTCAGGGTTTGCTTTCCAGCCGACACCGCCTGCTGGCGGAGAATGCGCAGCCTGCTTCGCCATCCGTAGGCGGGATGCGAGCGCGCACGGGCGGCCCGACGAGCCTCGCGAAGACGCTGGCGGGCGAGGCGCTCAATCAAGGCGGAAGGAGGAGGCGGTCGAACGATGTTCTGCATGCGGTTGAGTCTGAGGTATGAGGGGAGAACCAGGCGTGTATGTCAGAGGGAAGGTCACCGGCCCGGCCGAGCGTCTAAGGCGGTACGCACGCAATTGCCATCACAACGAGGCCGATCGCAAATCTTGAGCTGATGAACGAGATAGGACCTAGTCCACTCTCTATAGCCCGGAGCTCGAGCGCTTCTGCTGATTGGAATGCATTATTGGGCGCCGATGGGATGACGCTCTCGTCGCCGCCGAGGTTGCGGGCGTCCGAGAGAAGCCTCTGAAGCCGCGAAATGCGCGAGATGAGCGGCAAAGTTGCAGGCGCAGGCACAAAGGTGCTCAGTCGAGTGTAAAGGCCCGGCATGGCCCTTGAAGCTGGTTGTGGTCCTAGCGTCGGGCGACGGTGGGCGAGGTCGGAGGGAGCTCGAAAGCGGGGGGTCGGGCGGGAAAGGGGGGCTGACGAGCTGGTTCGGAGGGTCGCCCGAATCGGTCCAGACAAGAACGCTGTGTCAAGTGGACACCAGGGTTAGACTGGATTCCGGCGATGCAGATCTTCACACCTGGAAGACCTCTTTCGATAGTTTATCGGAGGTATGCGAGATGTGGATGCTGTCGGAGAGCAGATGGTGGGATGACCGTCTGCAGGCATCCGGGCCATCGTCCGCGCAGGCGACGCGCGAGACTAGCTCGGCAGCCGACGTCGACCACTGCCCGAAGCCTCTTGACCCGCCCGGCAAGATGATCTCGGTAGGTTCAGACTGCTGCAATCAGTGGCTCTTTTCAGATGCTAATTGCCCGCCTTCTCTTCTTCAGGCTTTCTTTGTCTTCAATCAAAAGGGCGAGGTGCGGCGACCTGCAACGGGATCGCTATGCGCTCGTCCCTTGTTCATCCCAAGGCTGACCGACCAATCTCTCACAGGTGCTCATCTCACGCCTCTTTCGGTCGGACCTCAAGTGCGCCTTGCTTGTCAGCTCCAGGCCTATCCAAATCCAGCTGCTGACGCTCGCTCGTACCGTACCAGGCGATCGATAGCCGATGTCTTCCGCATCCAAGTCGTCTCGAACCCGGACGTGCGCTCGCCCATCATCACGCTCGGCTCAACGTCGTTCTTTCATGTCCGCGTCAACAATGTATACGTATTGGCTGTCACCAAGTGCGTCTCAATTGACTGATCTGCGGTAGTCTGGCAGGTTGTGCTTCGTCGTCGTACGACTGAGGACGCTGACGAAGGCACCTCTGTTTGTCGCTCCCTCTCCTGACGCGCCTTGTACGTTACACAAGGTCCAACGCCTCGGCCGCCCTCGTCTTCGAGTTCATCTACCGCTTCGTCTCAATCTCGCGCGCCTACTTCGGTAAGCTCGACGAGGAGAGCGTGAAAAATAACTTTGTCCTCATTTATGAGCTACTCGACGGTTCGTTCAGCTCGTCCGCCTCTCCCGCGCGTCACTCGCGCGTCCGAACTCTCCCCTGACGGGGCGTCACCGCTTTTCGCTCTTCAGAGATCCTTGACTTTGGCTACCCTCAGAATTCTGAGATCGACACCCTCAAGATGTACATCACCACCGAGGGCGTTAAGTCTGACCTGGCTATCGTGCGTCTAGTCAGCGCGTCGGCCGCCCAGAGCCGTGTGAGCTAACATCAGGCGCGCACATGCCCCATCGCAGCGGGAGGATTCATCCAAGATTACCATCCAGGCGACGGGCAACACGAGTTGGCGCCGGGCAGACGTCAAGTACCGCAAGAACGAGGCTTTTGTCGACGTCATCGAAACCGTCAACCTGCTGATGAGCTCGACCGGTGCGTCGAGTGTGCCCTTCGCATTGCAGCGCAGCGAGCAATGCTGACGATCGGCTGCGTTCTCAACCTCAGGAACGGTCCTCCGGGCCGACGTTGACGGCCAAATTCTGATGCGGGCGTATCTCTCGGGCACGCCAGAATGCAAGTTTGGGCTGAACGACAAGCTCGTGCTTGAGAAGTCGTCCGTCCTATAGGCTTTTGTGTTTACAATCAATCCAGGGGCCGCTGACCTGTTGTATTGAGCAGGGATCGGTCCAAGTCGGTCGACGCGGTTGAGCTCGATGATTGTCAGTTTCATCAGTGTGTACGGCTCGGGAAATTCGATTCGGATCGGTCAATCTCCTTCATTCCGCCCGACGGCGAGTTTGAGCTTATGCGGTGGGTGGTGGCCTGGATATTTCGGCCTTCCTGTGCACAACTGCTGACCCTTCCGTTTCTTCGCCCGTAGGTACCGGTCGACAACCAATATCAACCTCCCATTCCGCCTGCACCCCATCGTCAACGAGGTTGGCAAGTCTAAGGTCGAGTATACGATCAACCTCAAGGCCAACTTTGATCACAAGCTTTCGGCCAACGGCATCATCCTCCGGATTCCGACACCGCTCAACACGGTCCGCGTCGAGTGTAAGGTCGTCGTCGGCAAGGCCAAGTATGTGCCGGCCGAGAACGTTATCGTTTGGAAGTGAGTGGTTCTAACAGCCTTCGGTCAGACGCCGTGGCAGCAGCTGGTCGGTCGCTGATACACGGCCCCGTTCCCCGTAGAATTCCGCGATTACAAGGTGGCCAGGAGGCGACGCTCTCTGCCGACGCGGAATTAACAGCGACGACCCACCGACAGGCTTGGTCCAGGCCGCCGATCAACATCGACTTCTCAGTTGTCATGTTCACCGCTTCGGGCTTACTCGTTCGCTTCCTCAAAGTTTTCGAGAAGGGCAACTACCAGTCGGTCAAGTGGGTCCGCTACCTGACAAAAGCACAGGGCAGCTACCAGGTCCGAGTACGTCCGGAATCTGTTTCGGGCAACTTTCAAGCAACGCACTCGAGTGCCGCGGGTTATTCCTCAAAGACTTTTGCTGATCCTGTTCGTCGTCCCCACGCAGTTCTGAGCGATTTTGCTCTGCATCCTCTGCCCCTGCCTTTGCACCCCCTTGTAGTCTACTGCCACGACTCTCCTCACGCTCGCCCTCGCCTGTAATGATTATCGCTCTTAGACGCTAACGTGACCCCATGTGCAGCATCGAAATTGCAAAGCCATCGCATCGTTGTTCGTTAGGTAGAGTTGGAGTTTCGCGCGTCTCAGCGGCGCATGTTGGCCATCTGTAAGGAGGGTTTGAGGCATCAGCACTCAGATCACCCTCGCCAATCCGCCTCAGGTAATGACAAACTCACTAATTCACGTCGAAGCGCGTCCTCATTGCGCTTGCGCTCGAGCCCGCCGAAACTCCTCACGTCATTGAGGATGTCCTTTGTCTTGCCAAAGTAGACCTGTAAAAGACTGTCAGTTTGAGCCCGCGTCGAATAAGGCTCAGAAGACAGACTTACCTCTGCGATTAGGTTACGCAGCTTGATTTCCATGTCCTCGACGGCCCGCCCGACGTTGGCAATGTGCGACGTCGGCCCGGCAAGCGCGATGTTGACCAGTTCCGTCTGCCTCGTGAGGCTTCCGGCGAGTTCAACTGCTCCGCCATGCCCTCCTCCTGCACTACTAGCCGCGAGCCTCAGCATGACGGTCGAAGTAAGCTTGTAAGAGGCCGTGCGGCCGCGCTCGTGTGCCTCAAAGACATGGATCGAATCCCATGAGCCTGCATAAGTGCACAGGACCGGTAGTCAGCAGAGGAGATGATAGCGAGTGGGCGGGTACGAGTGACTGACCCTCTTGAGGCGCGGGAAGTACTGGACAGCAAGTAAGTGCGAGCCCGGGGGTCAGCGTTGGAGCGCGCAGCCGGCAGGAGGCGGCTCCTCACCCTTCTTGAGCAGAACGACGCCGGCGAACTTGTCCTTGTCGTCTTCGGGTGACCAGAGATACGCGCTTGAGACACCACCCTCGAAGTACCTGAAGCAACGACCGATCAGCTGCTTCTCCTGTACCAGCGCCGACTGGGCTCGCCGACGCACATCTCGCGGTACGTGTCGAAGGCATCGTTCATGGCAATCTCGAGCTCGCGCAGCCGGTCCTCCGGCACCTGGCCGTCCTGGATTGGTGAAGAGTACTGATTGGACCAGGGCGACCTACGATGGAGGCCAGCGGAGGACGAAGGAAATCAGCTGTCTCCAATGCCCAGCCGGGAGGCGAAGGGAGAGGAGCTGCTCACCGCCAGGCGTCCTCGCCTGAGGGCGTCTGATCCCAGTTGTAGCTGCAAGCGAGGTAATCACGGTTTTGGCTCTCATCTTTAAGGACCCGGAGCGGCTGGTCAACGGCCCCTAGCAGGTCGTCGGCCGCTTCAGGCACGAGGGCACCTGTGCGGTCCAGGACAAGGGAGGCGGAGCAGGGAGGTCAGCAGCTGGCGTCAATGGGTGGCCGACTAGAAGGGGCTGAGCAACTGACACAACGAGTCGAGCGTCTTGTCTATGTTAGCCGGCTGTAGTCGCCGGCAGAGATCCATGCATGCTTCAAGCTCGAGATCGGCCATCTTTGATGCTGTATAGAGAGGGGGAGATGGTCGGGGAAGAGGTTCGCTGGCAACCGCCATCTCGACCGCAGCCCAGCATATCTGTGCTCCTTGAACCTTCCACATACAGTCCCAGACAGACCTTTACCTAGCTCACGACGTCGCATTCGCACGTGCTGGCCATGGGAGACTCGCTGGCGATCTTCATTGATCGCGCCAAGGCGCGTTCCCCGTGCAACGTCACGCCTTAGCCCTCGTCGACGTCTCACACGCTGACCATGCTCTGGTCTCCAACTTTGACACTGCCTCTGATTCCAGTTTTACGCTACTGATTTTGCCAACACGCTCTGTGCAACGGTGTGCAAGCCGTCGTCCGAGCTCAAGGTGCGGGGCGTCTTGCATAATTGGCCTGGTGATGATGCTAACGCTGCATGCTTTACCCCGGGCGCGCGGACTCCTAGATCAACGGCCGGACGTACTCGCTCGTCCGTTTGCTCGGCGAGGGCGGCTTCTCGTTCGTTTATCTTGTTCGTGATATGTCCTCCGGCCGCGAGTTTGCGATCAAGAAGATCCGCTGCACGACGGCCGATCAGGTCCAGGTCGCGCTCGCAGAGGTCGAGGCGATGCGACGCTTCAAGAGCCCGCATATCATTCGAGGTGCGTCTACCGCCTCTAGACCCTCTAATGCTGGTATCCAAACACTGACATGTATCGATGAAACAGTGCTCGACTCGGCCGTCGTTCAAGATGAGTCCGGCGAGGGTAAAATCGTATGGGTCTTCCTGCCATTCTACAAGGTGCGAATCGGCGACCAGCACAATGCTCCGCTTCTTACTGCTCTCCGTTGACCACCAGCCTTATTTCGTATCACTTGCTCCCTGATAGCGCGGGAATCTGCAAGATCTTATCACGCGATCATCAGCCACGTCGCCACCTTCTCGCCCGCCGGAGCAGCAGCTGCTTGAGCTCTTTCTCGGCACCGCCAAGGGCGTCCAGGCGATGCACCGATGGAAGCCTTCGTCAGCTGACGTCGCTCCGGCCGATGCCTCTACATCCTCATCATATCCGCCGAGCGCCTCAGCTGTCTTCAGCGCGGATGATGAGGGTCTGGACGAGCATGACGACGGCGAGGGCGGAGCATTCCTCGTCCAGAACGCGGCGAGTGTCGCACGAATAGAGGGGCCCGGCGAGGATACGATCGACGAGAGCGGCAAAGGGAAGGGCAAGCAGCGCGAGGTCAACCATCCAGGCGCCAGCGAGAATGGCATTGTGCCCTGGGCGCATCGTGATATCAAGCCGGCGTGAGTGCTGACGCCGACTCAACCGCTGGGCCGCAGGAGTGTCGACTGATCTAGCTTCTCTTGATGATGACCGCTTGACAGGAACGTAATGATTGCCGACGATGGCTCGCCGATCCTGATGGACCTCGGCTCGATCGTGCGCGCGCGAGTCGAGATCCGCTCGCGGCAGGAGGCCCTCTTGCAGCAGGACCTCGCGAGCGAGCATTCGTCGATGCCTTACCGCGCGCCCGAGCTCTTTGACGTCAAAACCAACACAACGCTTGACGAGAAGGTCGACATTTGGGTGCGCCGATTTCAGAGAGAGACGTGTCTTTTCGCCCTGACTGACCTTGACCGACCACGCTCAACAGGCCCTCGGCTGCACGCTTTTCGCTCTCGCCTACTCGCACTCACCCTTTGAGGACCCGGCTAACCAGGGCGGTTCAATCAGCATGAGCGTCGCGAGCGGGTCGTATCGGCATCCGCGCGACTCACCGTACTCGGAAGGCTTTAAGAAGCTGATCGACTCTATGATCGTTGTCGACCCGCGAAAACGCCCAGAGATTGACGAGGTACTTCTCTCCGAGCTTATCGCCCTCCTTATTTCCAACTGACCTTTTGCCACTACTCCCATAATTGGCAGGTCATTGCCCGGACGAGGGCCCTGCAAGACGCCTAAGAGCTACGCGCTGAGCCAGGATCGCCCAGCTGGGCGGGAAAGATACCCCAACTGAGGCCGTCGCGCTATACCCATGCCGCTGCTACCAACTTTGAGATTTTCGAAGACGATGTAAAAAAGCGACGTCTTGTGCTTCTGGCAGTACCTGTCAGCGGCGCGGCCAGCAGCGAAACTGCGCCGATGAGCTCAACCGGCCGATCTCTCTCGGCTCCCTCCCGACCTCGTCCTCCCTCCCTCACACTATGCTTTCCTTCCTGCCCTTCCGCACTCTCCGGCTCTCATCGCCGCCGTCGTCGCCGGTCGATCTCGTGCCGACGCCCATGGGCGGCTCAGCCCCGCTGTCGACCGCACCCCCGCCACCGGCGGCGGTCGCCTCCTCCTCGCGCTCGTCGCCGCCTGAGTTTGAGATTCCGTATGACTTCGTATCGGAGGTGCCCATGAGCGACGGGCAGCGCCGGTGGAACAACTTCGTCCAAAAGAACAAGCAGAACCCGTTCATTGCGCTCGGTACGTTCCCGCTGCCTGCCGATCTGGCTTCGGAGAACGTCCGCCAGGTCGGAGAGCCCCGGTCGGCAAGGCTGGCCTCGCCGGCCGCGCCTGTGGCTCTCGGCGACCCTCTCACTCTTTGATGCTGAACTTATCGTCTGGCGACGCTTCCTTCGCGGCCGCAACAGGCACGGCAGCCACCTTCTTTGCCCTTGTCGGCGCCGTCCGGTCCATGCGCGCCGGCAACCAGAAGCAGATGCAGCTGTTCTTCCGCCTGCGAGTTGGGTGCGCCGAACCCTCGCTCCCTCGTTGACTAACCATACTGACTGGTGAATGCCTCTCATGCCTCTTCAGCGCACAGGCCTTTGCTATTGTTGCCGTCGTTATCGGCGGAGTCCTCTACGAAGGCGCACACCCAGTAAAGAGTCTGCTGAACATCCCGGCTAACGCTCGCGCTGGCTACGGTGCGTCTTCAATTGCACCTCGACTGAGCCACCCAGGCTCGCGCTGACCAGCTTGGCCACGTCAAAAGAGCGCAACGCCGAGAAGGCCGAGGCGCTTCAGCAGGCGCTCGACAACCCTGACTCGCCCGAGGCTCTCCGGGCGGCCAAGGTGCCGCCAACATTGACGCCTAAGCGGTCGTTCCAGGACCATGCTGCAGCAGAGGCCGCAAAGCATCAGGACGCCTCGCTGGCCTCAACGCCTGAGGACCGCATGCGCCAAGCGATGAAGGCTCGCGAGGAAGACGCGGCACTCAGCAGAGAGGACCGGCGCAACAAGTTCAAGCTCGCATAGGATTGCAGCGTGCGCTGCACTATGCACCCGCACGAAAGGGCGGTGAAGTACCGCCGGTTTCCTGAGGACGCCCTTTCACATCCAGTCCTTCCAGACGCGAATTTTTCGAGAACTGTATTTTACAACTGCAAGCAACAGTCGGAGTGGGGCTCACGAACGAGCGACGTTGCTACGGACTCGCCGGGGGCTCAAGGTGCTCGTTTTTACGGACGAGCGAAGTGACGCCGCCATTCCAATCCTCGACGCGGCGGAGGGTCAGAATGCTCATGGTGCTGCCGGCCGTGCCTGTGCAGGAGGACGTTAGAAACGTGTTCAATCAACAGGCAGCGAGCGGGTTGCAGTAAAGGAACGCCGCGCACCCACGAATCCCTTGCCGAGCGAGAGGGCCACAACGTCGATCAAGGTCGGGCCCCAGTGGCCCATCTTTTCTTTTGTCTTGAACGTATCGTGATCGATGAGGTGCCAGCCCTTGATCTTGATCTCTGCAAGGTAACTGTGGAACCCACCGGCGAAGATAATTAGCGATGAAGGCAAAGAAGCTGAGAATGCGGAACGCACGCTGGATCCGTCTCATCAGTGGTGACGACGACTGGCCAGGTCCTTGCCGCGTTGAGGCCGGCGGACGACAGCTGCTCCTGGAGCGTTCGCAAGTGCGTCTCGTACTGAACGAGGCGTAAGCTTGAAAAGGAGGAAAAGGTCGACGATTAGCAACGAGCATGGCTGGATCGTAACACCCACAATTTTGTTGAACGCACCAAGGCCATTCGGGCTGACACTCCTCAAGAAAATCACCCCGACGGATGTGCATAGTGAAAAAGTGCGGCAGCTTTGCCCGGGCGGAAAGACTTAGGACGGTCCTGACGATGGCCTCGGCCTTAGCCTTGAGCGGCCGGGCAAAGAAGAGATGCCGGCCGACGGTCGACCAGGGGCCGTACTGACCCCTGCCCGGCCGGCCCTCGTAGAGGTTGCGGACCTCTTCCCCTCGCTCCGTAGCGAAGTAAAGGGCGTCCATGCAGACGAGCTCGCCCTCGTTGAGACCCTCGGGCTCGCGCCAGCCGGCGACTGATGGACCCCAAGCGGTGGTCCAGCTCTCGTTAACCCGACCCCAGCGGTCCATTAGCCTGTTGGCATCGCCCGACCAGCCGCTCAGGAAATCGCGGCGCAAGGCGTTGTCCGGAGGGGACAAAAGGCTCGCCACCTGACTGAAGAGAACATGCGGGGGGTGGAGGTCCGTTGGTGTCAACAGCGAAGGCGGCAGAGGCGTCAAAATGCGCTCTGTGAAGGAGTGGTCAGATCTTTGAGCAGATCGCAGATAGTAATTTTGCTCGACTTACGCAGACCCAGTCGACGCTCCATCGTATAGCCCGAGATTGGGCTGGAAAATTGAGTCCACCAGGGCGCCCAGCAGGCAACATCCTCCCGAGCTGCGCCTTCGAAGTCCTGGACGGTATCGAGATCCTTTATGTCGTGCCAGCCGACGACAGCAATCCCTGTGGTCCGCTCAAAGGCCGGCAGGTCGTAAATGCTGCTAAACGGGTAGGGGACGACCGCCTCGCCAGTCGCCTTAAGATGAGCGTAGTGCGGCGAGACGGGCGGAAGGACGACGACGTGTGGAAGCGGGTAGGGCTTCTGTTGGAGCAAGAAGGCAAGGTGTAAAAGATTCATAGCGCCGATATTCTGGCGACATGACGGTGGGCACGTGTCTGTCAGCGGTCGTCAAGAGGGGAAGGGAATATGTCAACTTTGAGGATAGCACACCTGGTTGTTGAAGCCGGCCAGGCTGAAGGAGGTGATGTAGCGACGATCCGAACGTAGACTGTCTTTGGGTGACCAGCAATGTTCGCAGATCATCAGCGCCGGAGACGCAGGGCCGGGCCGGAAATAGCCCACCAACCTCTGAAGTGCTCGCCGGGGAGATGTCCGGGCTTGAGGGCGAGATGAGCTGCTGTTCCAACAGCCTCCTTCCAGGAATGGGACATCAAGGTCCTGAATGCGTCGTCGTCGAGTTTGAAGAGGAAGCCGGCCATGATGGCGATGCCCAATAAAAGGACGACGACGATGACGGCCCGGCGCCTGCCCTTCGAGTTGGTGGCTGTGAGCTGGGCGAAGACAAACGGCGATGGCGGTGTCGACCAGCCCGGACCTTCGAGACGAGGCGATGACGGTGACCTCGGTGACCTCTCGCTCGAGTGAGGAAGGAGCGGTTCGAGGGCAACCGTGCTCATTGCGAGGTCTAAGATGGAACTTCCCGACGGCAGCGCTGCGCGGGAAGGTTGACGTAGGCCGCTCAAGTGACAAGTTGCGACCAATCGGAGCGGTGAGCGGCGCAACTAGAGGGGGTAATCGAAAGAGCCGTTAAACGCTCAGTCTTCCGCAAAGATCAATCGGCAGCGGCGGGCGGGCAGCGGGCGATGGCAACTACGGTGATGGTTGTAAGGAAAGGGAGGGCGGCCAGTCTTCCGGCCTACTTTTGTGCCTCGACCCCAGGAGCTGGCGTCCAATACACACTGGCATAGGAATCAGGCCGCTTTCAAAGTCTATCGTCAGCACTCTTGCTATGGTTGGCGGGAGGCACAAGGTTCCGATTTCCACGCTCTTCGAGCAGCGGGGTGAAGATGTAACATCGAGATGTCGTCAGGCGAGCTGCGCACGAGCCCAGCAAATGGAGCGACGGGTTCGGGTCTGGCTTACCGGACCGTCTCAAGCATGATGACGACCGGGTATAATGCCGTCGCTCACTTCAATCTAACTCGCTTCCTCCGTTCGACAGGCTGGGTGGAAAGGCCTAAGACGACCGTGGTCGACTGGCTTGCTGCGCTCGAGCTCTTACCTACGTTGCCTCTCCAAGCTTGGGAGCTGCACGCCGTCCAAAACCCATCACCCACTCGGAGCCCTTGTTATCGCTCGCTCAGCCTTCCCGCGCGTTCGATATTACTTTTACGATGTCGATCCCTACGCCGGTGAAAGCCGTCGTCTCGACGCATGACGTCGTCGCCCGCTTCTTCCTCGACTCTGGCGTGCGTCGCCAACGTCTCGGCTGCCGTCCCCGCCGGACGACAAGAAGCGTCGGTCGCACTGCAATCCTCCGCTGGTGCTGACAAGCGCCTACTTTTGGCATCCCGGCCGACAGTACCACGCATCACTCGAGGCTTTCCTTGCCGAAACGCGGACCTCAGCACCCCTGACCGGTTCGGCCCCAACCGATGTGCCGAGCCTGCGCTCGCTAGTCGAGGAGCATAATGCTGACCAGATGGTCCGGTCGCTTCGAGCCCTCGTCGTCAAGGAGAATGACATCGCAGAGGATGTCCTGAAGCTTGAGCTTCCAGAGGAGAGCGTGCCTAAGGCAGCCATTAGAACCCTCGGCTCCATTCATAGCGGCAATGTGCTGACGGTCAGGTCACACACTGTCCCTCGCCGGGCCTTCAATACGTCGACGGCTGAGTGCGTTGCTGATACCTGGGGCTTAGCAACCACAGCTCTTCAGTTCCAGACCTGATGAGCTTCTTCTCCTGCCGTCGCTGCCAGGTATGAGACGACTCAGTCGACGGTGCTCATAACGACGGCCGCCGACAAGACTCTCAAGCTCACGTCGCTCTCAACGGGTGAGGTCGAAGACATCTTTGAGCCACATCAAGCCGCCATCATCTGCGTCGCGCCGCATCCAACAGAGTCAAGGCTTCTTCTGACCGGCAGCATGGACGGCACGTGAGTCTGCGGCCTACCTGACGAGCGCCTGGCTTCGACGAGGTGCTGCATCATACGTGAGTGCTGATTCGTGGTTTGCTCATCAGGGCCAAGATCCTCGACGTCGTCAAGGGCGAGGTTCTTCAAACGTTCAAGCATGCCAAATTTGTCGTCCGCGTTGCGTTCTCGTCGGATGGATGCTGGCTGGCGACCGCATCGTACGACCGGACAATCGCGCTTTACTCGCTGGATCCGTCAACGGCCCCGATTACCTCTTCAGCGGCAGCGGACGATGACGAGCTCGTCGAGGACCCATTAGACCTGCCATGTCCGCTTCGTTGGGTCCTTCGGCGCAATTTTGAGTGCTCAGGTAATCCTGAGGGTCTCGTGTTTGGACCTCAGATGGCTGGCAAGGAGGCCTGGCTCGCCTATACCGAGCGGGGTGACAACAATTTGAAGTACATCATGCTCCCCGACGGCGGACACGAGCTCGGCGTCGACTACGAGATCCGCAGGTTCAACCTTAATCCGAATGGCGATGCCTGGGTGTGAGTAGAGCCACGAAGCCATGCGCCCAAAACTTAGCTGATTGGCGGCTTCTTCACCCTCGCGCCGCAGATCCTTTTCCATTCTGTGCGTGCTCTCTCAGCTGAGCTCGTCAACCCACATACTCACCTGCCAATTCTTCTCCACCAGTTCGCTGGCCATTCACCCCTCCAATAAATTCATCTCGCTCTTGACGGGCGACCACGCCAGCTCATCGACGTCGCGAATCTTTCTCTATCCGATTCTGAGTGCACAGCGCGCGGCGACGCTCTGGACCGGCTCAGGTCCGTCAGACCATATCTGAACGGCGTCGGCTCAATTCGCTGACATCGATTGTCATCACTAATCACCAATCCCCAGAGTCGGATGCTTTCTCGAATCCAAGGCAGAGCTGGTCGCCAGATGGGTCGGCTGTCTGCGTCACGTCGGACGATGGCTGCGTTCGAGTGATTGATCTGCGCGGCCGGTTTGTCGCTTCCACATGCCAGCTTTCTGTCGCTCCCTTCCTGACAAGCAATCGCTTCGCCATGCCGTCAACAGCGTTCGCGCCCAGATCAGGGCGCACGGCGAGCATCCAACCACTGGTGTCCGCAATGATCGCGTCCGAGACGTCTTTGTACTTCCGCCAATCGCAGGCGATTTCAACGGTCGATTACGGGTCGCTAGCTGCGGCTTTGATGGGACGATTCGCATCTGCGCATGATTCTCGTGTTAATGGATCCTGTATCTCACCTCTTTTACTCGCACATCGGTTGCCGTTTCATGCTTCCTGAACGCATCAAAAGAGAGGAAACATCGTTAAGGGTAATCACAAGGCTACATATAGAAGGAAAGATGTAAAAAAGAAAGAGAGAGCGAAAGGGAACTGTATCAATGATACGCGACGCCTATGAGCGGATGATCTCCTCGACCTCTGGCGCCGTCTTGATCCAGAGGCTCGAGGCCTCCTTCCAAAAGACGTCTTCGAAGGCGACGCCCTCCTCCGAGCAGGCAAACATCGAAGGGGCGGCTTCGTGCCCGCCGAAGATGAAGGCGCCCTGAGGGTGGGCTTGAAGCATGGCGGTGAAATAGTTGCGCGTGCCGAAGGTAGGTGTCCAGGCAACGAGGTTCAGAAGCCTGTTACAAGAGCGATCCTGATGTCAGCCAATGGGACGGTTGCAACAGATCCGATACAGACGAACCAGGCAGCGACAACGCCCATGCCATCCCGGAAGCCCGACTTGCAGAGGCCAGGGGAGGAAGAGGTGACTTGGACGTCCGCCGCGGCCGCGAGCGCGCCGATCTTGCGGCCAATCATTACATCGAGGATCTTGAGACGGCGCTGTCAGATACAAGTCGAAGCACGATGCAAAGTCTACCTGCGGACCTACCTTCGTGATATTGTACATCTCACCGGACGGGAGGCTGTCGAAGAAGGCCTTCGAGGAGAGCAGGTCGAGGAGGCCGGTCTTTGCGCTCGTCAGCTGGTTGATCGTCTTCTCGACAATCCAATAGTGGACTGGCGACCAAGCAAAGGCGGGAATGGTCAGAAACAGGATTGAGCACGAGCAAGAGCATGAGTTCTAACACACCTTCGGAAGCAACAATGTGCAGCTGGGGCTTGATGCCCAGGGGTGAGGCCTCTGCAGGAGGCGAGAGCTTGGCCGTCGCCGAGAGCTTCGGTAGGAGGAGGGCAGCGAGCAGACCAGTCGACAGAACGTTGACCTGGATGTCCTGGACCCAGCCATCGGGCGTCTGCTGGTACGTCGTGTTCAATACGCCGGCGTTGAGGACGGCAAAGTCAAGCCGGTCGACGGCTGAATCGACCTCGCGAACGAACGAGCGGACACTCTCGAAGCTGTCGTAGTCGAGCTTGATGATCTTGACCTGGCCCCGGAACGACGGGACATCCTTGTAGAGCTGCTGCTCGGTCAGCTCAGCCTTCTTGGGGTTCCGGACGGCGAAGATGAGGGTCGAGACGTTGAGCCGGGCGAAGTGGACGCAGGCTTCGTAGCCGAGGCTGCGGAAGTGCAGGCGAGGGACAAAGATCAGATCGTATGCGCCACGGAATCCGAATACAGCAAGGCCTCTGCTCATGAGAAGGATGCTTGCACTCTGCTCGTCCTCAGCTCAAAGAGATGGCAGCAGGAGCACGCACCCAGCCGTCGCGCCTGTGACGAGCGCGATCCGACCGCGAAGGTCGGCATCTGGCACCGGGATAGAGGCCGTCAAATGTGTCTTGAGGAAGGCCCAGGGCGGAATGCTCTGGCCGGTACCATACTTCTGCGAGGGAGTCAACATGAGAGGATACTTTTGTTCAATGGTGGTAGCAGAGGCCAGGAGAGTCAGTCAGCCATCATCGAGGGCGCGCGAGTCAGGCGAGCACGAGGGGGAGAGAGTCGGAGCCGGCCTTCTCCGCCGCCGCCGCCGATCGTCCGCTCCGACTCTCTCCCCCTCGTGCTCGCCTGACTCGCGCGCCCTCGATGATGGTTGAAGTGACCTTTGTTCCTCACCTAAACACCCTACTGCTGCAGCTTAGACCTCTATGATCAGCAGCAATCCCCAAAACAATGCCGTCGCCGCGGTTCCCTCGCGCGCGGCGACCGTGGACCCTCTCGCTGAGCAGGACTTCGCAGTGGCTTCATCCTTGCCGACACACGACCCAGAGGCCGTCAACGCGTCGCTGCCTCCGATACCGGCCGCTAATCCTGCCCACAGAGCATTCTCGTCCGCTATGACGGTGTACATCGTGGCCACCGTCGCCTCCATCGCCTTTCTCGGCCCACTCGGCGCCAACGTCAGTGTGCTTGGCTGCTTACTGCTGCCGAAGCAACCTGCTGACCTCCCTTCTGCCATTCTAGATCTATATCCCCGCCCTCCCAATCCTATCTGAAGCGTTCAATGAGAGCATCAAAACCATCAACCTCACGCTTTCAATCTATTTGATCGCTCAAGGGCTCACGCCCATGATCTGGGCGTCCACAGCCGACGCTATCGGCCGCAGGTGGGTCGGCAGCAGGGGTTTGTGCCGTCACTTCAGCCTTCCAGCTGACGGTCAGCTTTGTGTCGTCGCGTCGCAGGCCGGTACTTATCGCCGCGCTTAGCTTCTACATCGCGGCCTGCATCGGCCTCGCCCTCGTGCCAACCTCAAGCTTTGGCGGGCTCATGGCGCTCCGTTTGCTGCAGGCCACCGGTGGGGCGTGTACGTACGCGCTCGGGGCTGGCGTCCTGGGCGACATCACTGAGCCGCACGAGCGGGGGTCGTTCTTTGCCTGGTATCAGCTTGGTGATCCCTTGCTTTCGTGCTCAAACAACAAACGCTCGAGTCGCTGACACCAGAAACCGGCCGCCTCTCCCCTGCTCTGCAGGTGTCATGCTGGGCCCTGCGATCGGGTGCGTCCGAACCAAGAAACACTGTTTGTATGCGTCGAGCGGTCTTGCTCATGTGTGCACCTCTGATCTACAGCCCTGTCCTCGGCGGTATTTTGGCCCAATACCTCGGATGGAGGGCGATTTTTTGGCTACTCGTCATCTCTAGTGCTGTCCTTTTTGTGCCCCTGGTCTTGTGAGTATGCAGCCTCGCTTGATATTCTTCGTCGCACTGATTCTAGACGGCTTTCCGCGTGTAGTACGTTCCCTGAGACTCTTCGGACGCTGGTCGGATCCGGTGATCGACGGCCACCGGCACTCAACATGACGGTCGTCGCTCTTTTGAGACGCCGGCGAGCAACCTTGGAGTCGTCAGCGAGCGAACTGGAGGCTAAGCCCGACGAGTGCCAGAAGACGCCGACGATGCCCTTTCGCGAGCGCTGGCGCCTCATCCAGCCGTTCGACTCGCTTAAACTGATTCTCCACCCCGACGTCTTCCTCTTACTCTGGTGCAACGCTTGTTCGTACGCGGCCTTCTACTGCGTCCTTACCGCGGCAAGCTCGCTTTTTAAGTCTCGCTACGATCTCAACGAGATCGAGATCGGTTTGACCTACCTCGCTAATGGCGGCGGCTGTCTCGTCGGGTCGTTCGCTATCGGTCGCGTGCTAGACTACGACTTTCGGAGGCTCAAAAAGACGATGCCGCCCGACACGCCGATCCACCTCTTCCCCCTCGAGCACGCGCGCCTGCGCTGGACGCCCCTGCTCTTCACGCTCTTCATCCTGGCAAACATTGGCTTCGGTTGGTCGATCGAGGCCAACGCTCACATCGCCGTACCGATCATCTGCGAGTTTTTTATCGGGGCCTGCGGAACGTGCGTATCCTGGCAGAACTCGGCTGAGATCACACGGGTGCTGACTGTATGCCCCATCTATGTCGCAGTCCTCTGATGTCGATTGCCTCGACCGTTTTGATCGACCTGCAACCCGGAAAAGGTTCCTCAATAACTGCATCGAATAACTTTGCCCGGTGCGCCGGCTTCGCTCTGCATCAATTGCGGGATGTGGCTAAAACTCTGCACTTACTTCAGCTGCCTCTTTGGAGCCGCCGGCACGGCAGCCATCGAGCCGATGATTCAGAGGCTGGGCGCCGGATGGGCTTTCGTCAGTCGTCCTGCATCCTTCTTCTGGCAAACCCGTTGAAGCCACTGTCGTTGACTTTTTTCCTCCGGATTGCCACAGGTTGTCATCGCCGGTATCTGTCTCGCCTTTGCCTGGATGCCGCTGGTCATCCTGCACAAAGGTCCAAGATGGCGCAGGGAGCGTGCGGAAGCAGCGGAGGAAAAGCTAGCAAGATGACGCAGTGACCATTGATGTCGGAAACGTCGTGTATCATGATGTGTACCAGCTGATGTATGAAGGGTAGAAAGGGTTACGACCGGAGGCGGCTCAAGCATAAGGCGTTAGGTATCGTTCGAAACGTGAAAGACGCTCATCTGCGTCCCGCCTTGCCAGCGCCTTTCGACGGCTGGACGGCCGCGATCGGCACCTGGGCCGCTCCAACTGATGTGCTGCCGACACCGCCATAGGAAACCTCGTCGGCCCGGTACGGGTCCTTCTGCGCCTTCAGGGCGAGAAATTCCTCGACCAAGTGCGTATTGCGCGAGTTCGACTAGTTCAAGGACGATGTGATGCACATCAGTGAAATTGAAAATAGGCTGTTGAGGTTGCAGCGGGGCTCACCTTCCAGATGCCGAGGATGATGTCGCCGACTAATGGGATGAGGCCGACGCCGGCCGAGACGATGTTGTTGAACATCATCTGAGCAACAAGGTAGTCGGGCAGCTCAAGATCCCTCTTGGCCGGCTTGACGATGAGGTTGTAGTTGAGCAGGGCGTCGATGATGTCGCCAAGAACCTAGGGAGAGAATGATTTCGGAATATCAGACCGACGCCTGCTTTGTGACACAGGCTCACGCATTTGGATGATTAGACCGTACCGGAATCAAACCGCTGAGGATCGGAAAGAGGATCACCAGGTTAGTGCGCCAGATCGAAGCGTGTGTGCGCGAGCCACAACGGAAACGGACATGAAGAACGTCCATCCGACGCGGAAGCCGCAGAGGTTCATTCCCTGGGTGTTTTGGATGTGTGAGCAGCAGAACCTAGAAGTGATCGATCTCATCGGTGACGGACGGCGTACCTTGTCAAGGTAGTGGGCGCGCGAGCGCAGCTTCTTGAGCACCTTCGCCTCCTTTGGACTGAGGCCAGCTGCAACGGTGCGAAAGAGGAGGCGAAGGGCGTCTCTTAGCACCGCATCAGGGTTATACAATCAAGGGCTGAAGAGTAGCGACATACGAGGCAGCTCGCGCTGTCGAGGTCGGAAGTGACGTTGTCAGTAAGACATCCTCGGAGGGTGGCTCAAGGCGAGTAGCCCTCAGACGCACTCTAACGCGCTTCTTGGACCCGTTGACCTGGTCCTCATAGAGCGTATCGCGGGGCTCATAAGCGGCGAGGTGAGAGGCGAATGCCCGCTTGCCAATCTTCTTGGCTGCGAGCGAGGATGGTCCGGTTAGGGGGCGTGTCAGCTCGAGGAAGTGGCGGGAGAGGAGAGGGCGAGCCGTGCTGGCGGGCACGAACCTGTCGTCCGAGAAGGCGGTACCAGCGCCGTTACCGCACGTCAGATCACCCCTTAAAAGCTCAGGAGCTGAGCCCAGAGGACGCACCGAGGAAGGCCATGTCTGCGTTTGTATATGGATTGCGCGGCGGCGAGGGAAGGGTTGCTGTTGAAGAGATTGAAGGGGGGCTAGTCGACAGGCGAGCAAGCACCGCCCGCGCCGGGCTACCCAGGCAACGCGCAGCAGCCCACGCACGCGTCACTCGAGAGCGATCGAGTCGACACTCGGGCGACAGGTGATAGGACGCCGCTTATTAATTAGTCTTCATTGATGTGCGAGGGCGGCCTGTAACTGCCAGCTGAGCACCTGGGACCGCAATTGTCTACGATCTGGCGACCCAGAGCCCTAATGGAAATATTGGCGGCTTCGGTTTGCAGCACTCGCTCTCGGGCCGGCCTGAACCCGCGCTCTCCTCTCGCCTTCGGCCGACGCGTTGCGAACGGGCAGGAGCGTGAGACGTCAACCGCCAGCAACCTCTCAACCTTCATGAAGCTCGGTCATGGACGCAGTCATCTACAACGGCTATTCGGGAGCGGAAGGTGACGACCAAGCCCGGTGCAGCATCACCGTCGAGCGGCGGCCGATCCCCGAAGTCAAGCACGAGCGGGACGTCATTGTCAAGGGTGAGCTTGCAGAAGCTCTTATCTCCTGCCGCTTCGAGCATAACTCTGACCGACTGACGCCCTTGAACGCTCGCCAGTCACCGCGACGGCGCTCTGTGGCTCGGACCTTCACCTTTATCGCGGCTTTGAGCGGCCTGAGGCCGGCTTCATCCTCGGCCACGAGCTCGTCGGCTTGGTCCACGCTGTTGGCAGTCAAGCTGGCGCGACCTTTGCCGTTGGCGACCGGGTCGTGAGCCCCTTCACCACGTCATGCGCTTCATGCTGGTACTGCAAACGCGGCCTTACAAGCCGTTGCGACGAGAGCCGGCTATTTGGTAGCCCCAAGCTCGACGGTTGCCAGGCCGGATATGTGAGGGTACCCCTGGGAGGTTAGTCTGCTTTTGGCGCGCAGCGAGCCCCATCACCTTTCGCTAACGTCGCCGACGAGACACGATAGACACAACCCTCTTTCACGCGCCGGAGGATCTATCTGACGAGATTCTCGTTGTTCTGGCCGACATCCTCCCAACCGGGTCTGTCCCAAACTTTCCTGTTCGTATTCTGGACTTTGCTGAACACCCCCCCCCCCCAAATATGGCATCAGGCATCATGCCTCTTCGACTGCGCGCACTATGCTGCCCGAGACTGAGCTTCCCGACGCTGTCGTTGTCGTTGTCGGATGTGGACCCGTGGGCATCTGCGCGGTCACCTCTGCCTCGATGTGGGTCAAGCCCGGTAACCTTTACGCAGTCGACAGCGTTCAGGAGCGGCTCGATCAGGCCGAGCGACACGGGGCGATTGCGCTGCACCTTGATGGCCAAGGCGATGCCAGCCCGCAAGCGGTTATCCGGGCGCGGACCGACGGGCGCGGAGCCGATGCTGTTCTCGAGGTTGTTGGGTGCGCCTTACGACGGCACGCTCGGCAAACATCTTAGATCTAGCTCTCGCTGACAGGTTGCGCGAATGCCCTTTCGCAGACTCAAGCCAGCGTACAAGACAGCCCTGTCGCTCATTCGACCGTTCGGCGTCATCAGCTCGGTCGGCGTCCACAACGACCCATCCCTTCTCTCAGGCCCAGACACGTACGATCTGAACCTCCGGGCCGCTTGGGGGCGTTGTCCGGTCCGAGCGGAGTTCCCAGGAGCGCTTGAGGTCTTGCGGGCTAAGCGCGCGCTGTTTGAGGGGGCCAATGGCGCTGGCAGCGGATTCGTCTCGCACTGGATGGACCTCAAGGACGCTCCGCAGGTAAGCTCAAGTCAGGTGCCGTTAGAATGGCTTCGCATAGTTCGGAGCTGACTGTGATTGAACCTCGATTTGCAGGCTTACGAGCTATTTGATCAGCGACGCGTGCGCAAAGTGGTCTTCCGGCCACAGCATGACTGAGCGCGTTTAAGGTTGTTTGGTTATTTAGTTGCGATATAGCGTGAATACAAGGAACTGCCTGAGAAAGCAACACGTCGTGAGGAGAGAGGGAAGAAGAATGAAGCACTAGAAGCGGGAGTCTGTAAGAGGTCTGGGTGGGTGGATGTGATGAGGGGGGGCCCAACGGAGCCTTTTGTTAATGAGAGGCGAGACCGGGAAGAGGGGCTGGATGCAGAGCGCGGAAGATCGAGAGTTGAGGTTGGCGGATGATTAAAGGGCGAGGAGAGAGGATCCAGAGGAAAATCACTGGGCGGCGGGGGTGACGTCGCGCAGCATCGGGTGCAGCGTCTGCTGGTCGAGCGACTTGCCAGCGGCGACCATTGGGTAAACGTGCTCATTACGAGTGACGACGCACTCCATGACGATCGGCTTCGAGTTGTCGTACTCCATGAACTCCTTCATCTTGGCGGGGAGGTCCTCGATCGAGGTGCACCGAAGGGCCTTGCAGTGCATCGATTCGGCCAGCTTGACAAAGTCCGGGTTGCCGGTCATGGCCGTGTGCGAGTAGCGCTTATCGTAGAAGAGGTCCTGCCACTGGAGGACCATGCCCTGGAACTCGTTGTTGAGGATAAGGATCTTGACGCCAATGTTGTACTGGGCGGCTGTCGCGAGCTCCATCGCCGTCATGGAGAAAGAGGCGTCGCCATCGACGTCGACGACAATCTTTTCCGGCGCGGCGACCTTAGCGCCGATCGCTGAGGGTACTCCGAAGCCCATCGTACCAAGACCACCGGACGAGACCCAAGTGCGCGGCTGGCGCCAGCGGTAGTGCTGGCAAGCCCACATCTGGTGCTGGCCGACGCCGGTGGCAACGATGACGTTCTCCTTGCCCATGCGGTCAGCGGCCCGGTCGAGCTCAACGATGACCTCCTGCGGCTTGAGCTGCTCTCCGGGCTTCGAGGCCTCGAAGGTGAAGGGGTATTTCGTCTTCCACTCCTTGATTTGGGCGAACCACTCGGCCCGGGGGGAATGAGCAATCTTGGGGACCAGCGTCTCCATGCTGGCAACGACGTCGCCGAGGACAGGGATCGTCGCCTGGACAACCTTGTTGATGTTCTTAGGCATGATCTCAAAGTGGATGATGCCGCCCTTGCCGAGGAGCGACGCCGCGCGAGCAGCCGGGGCGAAGGCTGCAGGTAAGGCGGAGCGGTCAACCCAACTGCACCCAAATGTTTGAATATTTAGGGAAAGGACGCACTATCGACCTTGCCGGTGACACGGTCATCAAACCGGGCGCCGAGGGCAATGATGACATCGGCTTCCTGCATGGCAAGGTTGGCGTAGGCCGAGCCGTGCATGCCGAGCATGTGGAGCGAACGGTCCTCGATGTGCTCGTCAAAGGCGCCGAGGCCCTGAAGCGTCGTCGTGACGGGGATGTTGCCGTTGCGCGACAGGAGCTCGAGGAGCTCGGGGCCACGGGGCGACGACAGAACGCCGTTACCGCAATAAATGATAGGTTTCTTGGCCTGGTTGATGAGGTCAGCGGCCGACTGGATGAGCTCCTCGTCCTGCGAGGCCGGGGTCGAGGGCGACGACGGAAGGAACGGCGACGAGCCGGGCGTGATCGATTTGACTAGGATAGGCTGGCGAAGAATGCCGGCAGTGACGTCCTTGGGCAGGTCAACGAGAACGGGACCAGGGCGGCCCGAGGTAGCAATCTTGAAGGCCTCGTTGATGCGGCGGGGAAGCTCAGAGATGTCCTTAACCATGACATTCCACTTGGTGCACGAACGAGTGATGCCGACGATGTCGGCCTCCTGGAAAGCATCCGAACCAATGGCCGAGGTAGCGACCTGGCCACAGAAGACGACCATTGGGATGCCGTCCGACATGGCATCCTGCAGAGGCGTCACGACATTCGTCGCACCGGGGCCCGAAGTGACAAGGCAGACACCTGGCTTACCAGAGACACGAGCGTAGCCCTCGGCCATATGACCAGCGCCCTGCTCGTGCCTGGGCAGGACAAATTCAAAGTGAGGCGAATTGTGAATGGCGTCGAAGACGGGCAGAATAGCACCCTGAAAAAAGGGGCGTCGGCGCAGACAGTCAGCTGGGCTG
Organism: Cystofilobasidium macerans; assembly: GCA_014825765.1. Taxonomy (NCBI): domain Eukaryota; kingdom Fungi; phylum Basidiomycota; class Tremellomycetes; order Cystofilobasidiales; family Cystofilobasidiaceae; genus Cystofilobasidium; species Cystofilobasidium macerans. The sequence goes on along the minus strand of MVAP01000012.1, from coordinate 125,925 downwards.
TCTAGGGCAGCGCGGACTTTAACTTGGGGCACGTACGCCGGGGTAACCAAAGACAGCCTTGACGTCGTGCCGGAGCATCATCTCGTGGAAAATCTCACCACCTGACTTGCCGACGAAGCTGCAAACAGGCACATAAACAGGTCAGCGGCTGTAAAAGCGGCAGCACATTCGCTTACGGCCGAACTGAACGACGCACCTGTGGTCCCACTCCGTGTCATTCTGGAGATGCTTGGGCGGCGCATGATGAGGGGTGGCCTGGAAATTTGGCGACGGGGCAGGACGGCTGCACGCAAGATCCGAGGAGAGCTAGTCAGTCAGTGGGTTCATTCGGACAGAGACCTCCGTCAAGCGCCCGGTGCAAGCTGCAGACGGCCGACCAAGAGAGCGCTCGCGATCAAGCCAGCTGCGGCGGGCAGGCAAGGCATATGGTCCAAGAAAGCCACCCTGCCAACCCGCAGCTGCTTTCTCTGAGCCCGAGGATGATCCTGGTGAAAGCGTTTCACTCACATGGCTGCCGCCGCACCGGCCTGGGCGGCCTTCTTCGCGCTGCCGCTGATGAGGCGCGACTGGGCGTTGAGCCGCATCTTGGCCTCAGGCGACATAGCAAAAGCCGAGCCCTTGGAGGGCGGGATGTTGCCAATCGAAGCCGAGTTTGACCGCCTTGACTGGAAAGCCGGAAGGGCGAGGTAGGACGACGAGGCCGTCGGGGCGGCGCGCCGGGCAAGCAGCCTTGGTGAGGAGCGAAGCATGATGGGCTGCGGGAGCGCTGCGGCGAGAGGATTTACGAGCCGGAAAATGGCAAGGAGGACGAGAGAGCCCTGGAAGTAGAGTGAAAGAGGCCTGGCTTTGCGCTGCAAAGGAAGAAGGGGTTGCCTCTGTGGCGATTCGGGTGGCGGGTCGTTGGTGGAAGGGAGGCAAGGGGCAATGTCGTCGCGCCTGAGGGCTGAGCCGCCGAGCCTGACAGGCGCCCGCGTCTGACTCGAGTTTTCTTCGGCCGATGGGCTCGACCAGGGCTGCCCCGCCAACCCGTCCCCGCACCGACTGGCCACAGCCCCGGGCCCAGGCTCGAACCCGGCGCTAGCTCGTGCAAGGCAGGCGCGTCGTCATAACACACGTCGCACACGAATCAAAGCGTCAGCTCGCCCGTTCTTATTCTCGATAAACATCTCCAGTCGTAGTACAAGCATAAATCCCTTGCAGCCCTCTAGCCCGAGAAGTGGTAGCCGCCCTTGCGATCCGTCACGCCGACGCTGAGCGTCGCGATCTCCTTGCCCTCGGCCGTTGCCAGGCCTGACGTGATCTTGTCACCGGCGTTGATTCGACCGACACCGGACGGTGTTCCTGTCGAGGACGGAGAATGAGGTCAGCAAGCCACTGCAGGAGTTTGATCGGATCGACCGAGACGCACCGGTGATGAGGACATCTCCCTCCTGTGCGCGGTGGATCCGGGGGACAAAACGGTTAGCACTGGGGATGCAACGATAGAGCCCGGCAACGTACCTCAAGCGTCATGATGCTAGTAACGTGCGAAATCAGCCGAGGGATTTGGAACAGCATGTCGGACGTAACGCCGTCTTGCTTCGTCTCTCCATTGATCTGCGTCGGTTAGACGAGAGCTGACGGTCAGTCTGGTTGACGGAAGTGTCGCAAAGGAAGACAAGAACGGACCTTGAGCCACAGCTTGAGGTTGTGCGGGTCGACGATCTCGCTCTTTGGGATGAAACCTGAGATGGGGTTGAAGGTGTCGAAGCCTGGTTGTATCGAACGGGGCTCGCGTCAGAAGGTGCGCAACTCGATCAGCTATGAGCGACGCAGTTCTGACGCACCCTTGGCCGCACTCCAGGGAAGACCTTTTGCTTTGGCCGCATCCTGGACGTTACGCGCTGTCATGTCGATGGCGAGTGCTGAAGAAGTCGATCACTTGCGGTCAGCAAGCATGCACGCCGGTCGCGTCTGTGAATCGATAGGGCTGCAGTTCCATCGATAGGGCAGCAGTTTTGTGCACGCTCACCGTAGCCTGCAACGTGCTCCATCGCGTTGGCCTCGGAGATGTCGCGGCCCGTCTTGCCAATGACGACGCCAAGCTCGACTAGCAACAGGAGAGCTGGTTCAGTCTGGAGGGCCTCGCTATTGAATCCTAGGGGTTAGCACTAACTCTCGTGATGCACCTCGACGCCCTTGGGGATCTCAACGAGGCCGCCATCCTGGACGTAAGATGTCGTGGGCTTCAAAAAGAAGAAGGGCTCCTTTGGAACGGCATTCTTGAGCTCGAGGGCGTGGGCTTTGTAGTTGCTGCAGGAGGCGGCGGAAGCGAGGTCAGCGAGCTCGGAGAAGAGCGAAGGGTCGGCACGGCGAGCCGCGAGCTGACGGCCGCACCGGCCAATGGCCACGATCTTCTTGCCAGTGCGGAGGAAGTTGGACATGGCGAGAGAAAAAGGGAATGTCTGGGGACAGCGACGCTCGAGAGATGGACGTTGCTGATCACGAAGGCCAGAGCTGCCGCCACGCAACGCGTGGCCGCGGGTCGGGCGAGCGCGTGCGTCCGAACGCGCCCGACAGCCGGACGCGCTAACCCGAAGGGTCGCATTGTTCCTGAGAAGCACTTAGTTTATCCACGCCTTTCTCGCTTGGTTGCTCCAGGCGATCCAACGATCACGCATGCAATTCCGACATCGCTCAGAAGAGCGCGACACCCTCGGCGCCGCCCTTGGCGACAACCTTGCCCTCGAATGAGAAGAGATCTCCAGCGACAGCGACCCAGTCGCGCTCGGCAAAGTCGCGCGAGACCTTGAGCCCGAGCAGCTTCTCGAGGTTGTGCGACGAGAGTGCGTATGCCGCCTTCTTATCAAGGACGTCCGAGTTGATGAAGGCCCAGCCGCTCTCAAATCGAGTGTTGCGCGCCGACCAGGCCTCCACGATGCCGAGACCGACTGTCTGCCGGCAGAAGGAAGCGAAAGGGTGTCAGAAATCGGACGCGAAGCACAGCATTTTGTCGACCTCGACTCACGACACCGGCACGAACGAGCGTGTCAATAGCCGAGTGCTGGGTGAGGGGCAGGCCAGCCTCGATGCGGCGCTGGTCCCAACTGGTCGGGAAGGGCCGCCCTGTGACGATGACGCCGATGTTGGCGGCCGCAAGCTCGTGCGCAATCTACAAAGCGACGTCGTTGGCGCAGCCGTCATTAGAAAATCTTTGGAGGGGTAGGTCGGAGAGGGATGAGGTCCCGACAGATACGTACAGCGTGAGCCTCAGTCGCGCCGTGAAAGACGAAGCGCGGGCTCGTGCCATTTGTGTGCCCGATCTCTTTCTTGAGGCTGACGAGTCTGGCCATGATGTCGAGCTTATCGACGGCGATGACGACTGGAATTTCGCCCTTGGTAGCTTTGGCCCAGTAGCCGGCAGCGTCTGGTGCTTGGCCAAGCAGAAGCTTACGCAGATTGGACACTTGGACGGAGATTGGCTCGGATGCGGCGTGACCAACCGTCACATGAAGTGCGACGACCTCCTGCAGGACGGCATGAGGGGCGAGCGGGTGGGGAGCGCCAGTATTAAAGGCGAATGAGAGGCCGGCGACCTGCGATGAGGCGACCGGAGCACTAATCCCGACCGAGACGCCGGACCGAGCTGCGATCCTGAGAATCGACATCAGGGGTCAGCGATGCTTTGCGTAATGGTGTTGGAAGGAGTGACACACAGCGCATCTTTGGTGGCGAAGGAAGCGCCATCGACGGCGAGGATCAAATCCTCGTTCGACTTGACGCGGCCATCCATGGTCGACTGATGGTGGCAGACGGTATCAGCGGGCAGCGGGAACGACGATTGCTGATCGGCGCACCTTCTCAGCGACAATTTCGCCCGTGCCGAGAGTCGAGCCGAAAGAAATCAAGCCGGGAACCAGGGAACCGTCTTGAAGATCGATCACCTGGATGCCAACGAGCGACTCGTTGACGCAGGCCCGACCGACGCACGCGATCTTTCCGCTGCGGACGATCACGGTCTTTGGTCCGTGCTCGTCAGTGGCGGCTAGGTCAACGAGGTCACCATCGCCCTCAGCACTTCGCATCCAGACGTTGCGGACGTTAATGAAGGCAACGTCGCCATTCGGGACCGGTTTGCCCTTGAGAAGAGCCGCGTAGTCGGGGTTGCCGCGAGCGTCCTTATGGATCTGAGCCTCGTCGCCCCAGTCGGGAACCCGAGGCGGGACTTGGAGCGCAGCCTTCGATCGGACGGCCTGATGCGACGCGTCGAGCTGAGCGATACCGTCAATGTAAACCTGGATTGGCGTCGCTCCGAGCTGAAGCGGGTGCGAGTCCCAGACGACGAGGTCGGCGTCATTGCCAGCGCGCAGGCTGCCAAGTCGGTGGTCGACGCCGAGAACACGCGCGGGCGTCGTCGTGACGGAGCTGAGGGCGATAGCAGCGGGTAGGCCATAAAGGTGTGCCTGCTGAGCCTCGAAGAGCAGGAAGCGAGAGTCGAGAACCTGCCGGGAAGAAAAAGGGACGTCAGGTGGGATAATGCGATGCAGAGAAGGTGGAGACATTCGCGCACCGGGTGGTCCGACTTCATGACGACAGAGATGCCGGCGTCGGCAAGCAGCTTGGGCGCAAACTCTGAGCCACGGAAGGCCTCACGCTTGTAGCGAGAGTTCGTGGCGAATATAGCGGCCGCCGGTGGGGTGCCCCACGCCTTCTTGAGCGTCTCGGTCGCGAGGTAGGCCTCGTGTGCGTGATGGACGGCGGCCAGCTCGAATTTGAACTCGTTCGTAAGCCTGACCAGCTCATCAAAATCGACCAGCTCATACGAATGGCAGTTGGCCTTGAGGTTGCCGCGAAGGAGATCGGCGAGCGCCTCCCACTTAAGGTCGTCAGGGAAGTCGGCCGAGTTGGACTTGCCGGCTGCGCACCACGCGTCTTGCTTGTCGCGCAGCTCGGCCGCCTGACGAAAGGCGTCGCGGAAGTTCCACGCCTGGTCAAGTCTCGTGTCGCCGTAAAGTCCGTGAATATTCTCGCCGGTGGCCATCTTGGAGTGCTATGTGTCACGGGCAAGGGCCAGGGGGGTCAGCGAGGCGCGAGGGCGAGAGAATATCAAAGGTTTAAACGCACACGCCAGTGGCCGGTACGCTTGATACCTCCATTTTCATCAATGACGAACGGGGGGTCGACCTGCGACATCGAGGATGAACATGTCAAAGTGCGAAACATCACAGCGAGTCGGTAGCCCGACGCACCTGCATGGAGCTCGGCGAGTTCTCGGACGTCTGTCGGGGCTTAATCATGAAGGCTTGGCCCCCCATGTTGTTCGCCGAGCTGTGGAAGACCGTCAATGACGAGTCAGCGCGAGTTTCAAGAGGAAGAGGCGTGCTGAATGGCCGCACCCGGGGAGGATGAGCGCAGTCGTCAGGCCGCCGGCGATCGATAAGTTGAACGCAGCATCGTGCGTGTTAAAGCCATCGATTGATCGCAGCCAGGGCAAGATCGGGGCCTTGATCGAGTCTGATGGAGAGATTGGACATAGAAGGGAAGAGAGGTTCAGTGGGCAGCGCGCGGCATGTAATCCGGCGAAGCCAATCGGGGCGCACTTGTGTCGTCGGAGCCTTTGAGCTCGGGCGAAGAGGAGACGCCTAGATGACTGTGCATGTCGACAATACCTAGACATGGCAACAGGATGGGAGGAGGCGTCAGCACCAACTATCGCGCGCAGGCCTTGACTGGCATGCGTCTAGGACGGATCGATTAGGCAGCGCACCTGGGCTGACCCACGCCCCATTCAGGTTAACCTCTTCGACGTGGTGTCGCTCGTGCTTGGTGAGAAGCGAGACGACGTCCAAGTGCTGTCCAATGGCGTGAATCAGGCCGTCACGGAGAAGAATTGACCCGCCGTGAATGATCTCGTTGCCGTAGTCGAGCCCGGTCCAAAGGGTGCCATTCGTTAGGAGCCGGGCCTCGGTGCCGGGCACGAAGCGGTCGTTCTGTGTGCGCTTCTCGGACGCTAGACGTGCCCGAAAAGCAGCTGGAGCGTGAAGGTCGGCACACCGAGCGAGGCCATCGATGATGAAAGCCGGCGTCGGGGCCGGGAAGAGAACGCGGTCGACCGATTGCTTGATGTAAGGGAGGACGAGTAGGAGCGGCACGAGGTGGAACCACTGGACGCGGTCGCGGAGCTGCTGTGGCCTATAGGCCGAAGGGAGATCGGGCGTTGGGTAGCCCATCTTGCGGATTAACTGACGAGAGGAGGAGATGGTCGAGACCGAGGCCAGGGTTTGACGCCCTCGCTTTGGCCGTTTTCTGCCATCTCTCAACGAGGCGCCCATGCTGCTCTCTCTTCGAGGCGGAAGGGGCGATCGACGCGGCCAACTCCGAGCAGCTTCGGCGTCCAGCTGAAATCTCGGCAGTCCTCTTTCTGCCGTCGCCCTCTCACTCATCCTGTCTCAGCAATTTCCCAGCATCTGCACGCGTCTCCGATATCCACGAGTGGCGCCCGAGGTCGTTGACGAAGGCGGGTCGCGGGGCTGACGCGCGAAGTCGGCCTCCGGCGCCCCGCCAGCTCGCTCGGGCGCAGCAACAGCAGCACGCGACAAACTCCCTTTCACCCCCTTCATCAGCCTGCCCATCCTGATGGCGACCACTCACTGTCGCTTGTCTACTCCCTTCCTTTTGATCAAGAGCCGACATGAGCGCTCACGTTCGACCAGATGTCTGGCTCCAAAAGCTGACAGCTCTCTTTTGACCGCCACCATCTGCTTCTCTCTCTTCGTCTTCCTCTTCTTGCCTTCCGCTCCCGCTTCTCACTCCCCTCCTTAGACCTTCTCTCTCACTCTTCTCTCTGACTTCTTCGTTTCTCCTGCTCCATCATGCTGCAGATGCTTCTGCTCCCTCGGGGGCACTCCTTTAAGACGGAGAAGCCGTACGTGCCCGAGGTGGCATCCGACGTCGACCTTCGGGTGGCGGCCGTCGCACTCGGCTGGGCCCTCGGCTTCGGTGAGTCGTCACCGTCATCCTTGAAAGGCCGTGTGACTGTCACCCCCTTTGCTGACCTTCTTCTGTTCGTCTTAAGGCTCATTCACGACGTGGCACGCCATGAAGCAGAGTCGGCGCCTTGTCAGTCATACTTCCTTCCTTTTGGCCTTCTTGGCTCAAGCCGGATGCTAAAGACAATGCTCAACACGGATAGACTACGTATGCGGTCCTATGCTGGACCGAGATCCTCGTCTGCTTGATCTTTTCAATCATCGTGCGTTCGAACGACCACTAGACGATCAAGGATGATGTGAGGAAGTTCAGTTACTTACTCTTTCACGCCACTATCCACCATTATCGCCACTTCCTCACTCTCTCAACTCATCTCCCCTCGCAACTCCGATCGCTGCTTGCGTTCCTCTCGCTAGTGTTACCTTTACCTCATCGAAGTGATTGTGCGTAGCGTCAAACCGCAGCCATCACTGAACAAAAAGCAAGACCCAAGACTGACGCCCTGCCTGTTGAGGTCAACAGGAGCACAGCTTCGCATTCTACTTCGCAATCTTGACGTAAGTCTGCACAGTCCCCCATCAGCTTTCTCAAAATGGGTCCTGCCTAGCGGCGTGTTGTGCGCCCCGGCCGCGCGCGGAGAAGCCGGCAAACATGACCTTTGGCTTCTGGTTTGAATGCTCACTTCGTTCCGCTTGTCTCACCCTTTACAGCTGCTGGGCCATCCAGGTCCAGCTCCTTCTTCAAATCATCTGCGTGCGCGATTTCTCACTCTCTACATGTCTAACGGTCGGGTACAAGAGAGGCGGAAGTGCCGAAGGCCCACTTGGCCCGGCGCGCGCTTGCGCCCAGCAAGCCCACCCACCGTCTTGCCCCTCCTTGACTGGCAGGACCATGATCCGTCTTCTCCCTCCTTGACCGGAAGAACCATGATCCGCCTTGCCCCTCCTTGCCGGCAGAATCATGGGCAGCCTCGACGTCTTCATTTTCATTCACCCCGGCCAGCTCTAACTCCCTCTCACCTTCCGCAGAACCGGATTTGCATCTTGATCAGCAACCCCGTCAATCGCTGGAGGCTGAAGTATGGTGTCGCCGGCCTTATTCTCCTTGTGAACGTGTCTGTTTACTGTCTCTGGATTCGTCGGTCGTTCCTCTGCATCAGGATTACAGTCCACCTACAAAGTTGCTGACCTTTGCTTTACCGCATGCCTTTCTATACTCACTCACAGCTGCACGCTTGCAAATCTGTGCGTCGCCTGACGTCGGACTTGTTACCTGTGGGAGAGCTTGCTGACCTCTTTCACCATTTATTGTGCCTTTGCCCAAATGCAGCCGAGCGCTACATTCGTTTGAACGCCGTTTGGTGCGTGCCTCTTTCAGCCTTCCAAGCTACCCGTGCCTTCTGACGTACTATTGTTTGAAAATTCTTAGGGATCGATGCGAGAAGGTCATCTACCTGCTCGTTGACGCCGCGCTCAACTTTCTCTTTGTTCGGATGGTCTCGACCCGCCTGATAGATCTCGGCCTGACAAAGGTGAGCCCTTTTGACAGCAAAAATGCATCCTCTTGCTGAACTCAACAATCTCGTTGCAGTACGACTCGCTCCTCCGATTCAACATCCGGGTTAGGCTCCTCTGGCTACCCTTACCCACCAAAGCTCGGCCTCTCTGCTGAACAACCCCTTCTCTGACACAGATCATTGCCGTATCCCTCTCGATGGACCTGCTCATCATTGGCCTCATGTCATTGCCCAATTCCTTTGTTTACATGCAGGTTCGTGGGGCAATATGGCCCGGCTCTGGGCTCTCTATAGGTCACTAACGCTACGTTTCCCCCAGTTCCACCCGGTCGCTTACATCGTGCGTACAACCCTGCGTCTTGCTAGGTCTATTTTTGACAACCCTCATGTTGCATTCCTTCCATCACAGGTCAAGCTTGAGATCGAGATGGTGCGCGGGCTTCATTGATCAGATTTCGTCGCGCATCGGCTGACATGATATCTCTGACGCAGGCGATGTCCTCCATCATGGTCAAGGTTGCGTCAGCCTCCACAGGAATCGAGGACAATGCCGGCGAGACCGCAGCGGATGCCGTCGAGTCCAAGTACGAGCGCCGAACGGGGCCTGTACGCGTCAAGATCATCCAGACGGTTGAGGAAGAAGTTGACCACGCATACCCGGCGACGCTGCGCGAGGGCCGCGGCGCCAACCGGTACGACGACGACGATGATGACGACGACGACAAGAGGCGGGCGGTACGTGCACGCTTCTCTCCTCGCCATGGCGGGGTTGCTGATCGGATCGTCCCCGCGACCTACCATAGTTCGGCGACGATGAGAGCGCCTATCCATCCACTCTGTCCAAGTACGCAACCTTCTTCCCACCCAAGCGCACGGCGAACGACGAGGAGTCGCAGCAGCAGCCGCAGCGGAACCGGCCGACGAGCGGCATCCTTTCGGCAACTATCATGCCGTCTCGATCGTCGAACCGATCGGCGCCGACCGACCCGTTCAAGTCGACCGACACGCTCGAGATGACGCACCGCGCAACCTCGGTCTCGTCCAAGGGCAACATCAACACTGACTCCGATGACGAGTAAGCGCGCGCTCGTGCGCATCGGCCTTCCAGTCCTTTTTACCATCTGGCTTGCGTGTGGCTGCCACCGTCTTCCTTCTTCCTCCACTGGCGGGCCTCCTGCCGCACACGTCTCCCCTCATTGATAAAGACTCTCGCTCCTTTGACATGACCTTGCCTGCCTCGAACACTAGCATGAGACCCATGTTCTTGCGAGCCTCACAAGTCAGCTTCTGTCTCGGTCGGCCGACCAGCCGCTGTACCTGGCCGCTCCGAGCCGGATAGGCGAGAAAAAGGGAGAGATCGATACAGTCTCGGCCCGGTCCAGGGCCCTGCCGACAGCCGCCTCTGAGCGCACATACGCCGGCCTTCCATTCCGTCGGCGCTTCACCGATCAGCGAGAAGCTCCTCAGCCGCGTCCATCGGCAAGCTAGTCCTGAGCCGCGAGCAGCTTCGCCTCGCTCTCCGCCAGCTTCTTGGGGAACGGCGTCTAGAAGGGCGGCGCAGAGCTCGTCAGCGGTCAAGCGCACGCGGGAAAGAGGAGGCATCGTTCGAGGACCCAACGCACCTTCGTGTACTTGACTTTTGCGGTCGCGGCGTCGTCGGCAAACCAGTAAAGCTGACCCGGGTGTGCGGGCTTGACTCGGCTCGAAGGGAGGCCGAGCTCGGGCTCGTCGAGTACCTTTGCGAGCACGTCCTGCTTGCCCTCGCCGGCGGCGACAAACGCGACGCGGTAGGCGTGATTGATCACCGGATAGGTAAATGTGATGCGCTTAGCCGGCGGCTTGGGCGAGTCCTCGATGAAGGCTACCCAACGGTCCTCTTCCGACAGGAGCGAGTGGCCGGGGAAGAGCGAGCACGTGTGGCCGTCCGGGCCCATGCCGAGGAGGATGAGGTCGAAGACCGGGTACCGGGCCGCGTCGCGCTGGGCGAACGTCGCAATCAGCTGGCGCTCGTACTCGTCGGCGAGCTCCTCCGGGTCCGACATGAGCGAGGTGTCGATCGTGTGGACTTGCGAGGGCGAGATGTTGGCCTGATCAAGGAAGAGCTTCTTGACCGAAGCGTAGTTGGAGTCCTCGTGGTCAAGTTCAACGAGCCGCTCGTCGCAGAAGAAGACCTCCCTGGATTATGGCAAGGCGAGAAATGAAGAGGGACGGACGAAGGAAGGAGGATTGGCGGCGGTATGATGAGCACGAGCGGGGAAAGGCAAGCGAGGACAAACGGGCGCCTGGTCAGCCTGCGAGCTCAGCGCGGTCGGTCACGCAAAGCCTCAAGCAGACAAGAGGTCCTGCCGCCCTTCGTAGCCAATCCCTGGACGCCTTCTCTTAAGACACCAGCTAAGGCGAGGGGCACGAGCCCTGCGTGGCGTCGGCGGCGCCAAGGTGAGACCCAGTCGGACGATAAAGGCGGCGGCGGACGTACCACTTGTCAAAGAGGACGCCCTCCTTGCCGATAAGACCCTTCAGGTTGGCCGGAAGCGAGCCGCCCGAGATAGCGAGCGTGAAAGCGCCGCGCTTCTTGATGGCGTCGTTCTGAGCCTTGAGGACAAACTCGGCGACGCTGTCGACGAGCTCGCCATTGTCCGGGAAGGAGTAAAGGATGGGGGCGTTCGGCGGCTGGTGCGTCATCTGGGCCGAGAGGATCTGAGACAGAGAGGGAGAACGGGGCGAGGAGAAAGCACGGATGGAAGGAGCGGACAGAGGTAGGATCGGCTGCCAGGAGGGTTGAGGTAGCGAGGGCGAGGGGAGAGTGACGTTAAGGAAGGGAGAAGCTCGCCGCTTGCAGGACGAGATGAGAGGCGACAGAGGCCGTGCGACCTGCGCAACCGCATCCCCTTGCATGCGTCATCCGTCAGCGGAATTCGGCTCCCGAAGCGCGCGGCGCGCGCCCCTCGAAGATGCTGGAGAAACAGCTGCATGTATCACAGGGATGTATCACAGGGATGAGCGTTCGACGTCGCGCCGGCCAGCGGGCGATCGTAGAGGGGTGTCGCATGACCCAAATGAGGACGTTACACGAGGGAAAGAGAGGGAGGGCAGGAAGACGAGGGCGCTGATGGGTAGTGGGTGCTGGCGAACAGCTTCAGGGCCGCACAGGGAGCAGGCCATGCTCAGACATGCCGGCCGGCGCGCTTGACCGGGAGCCGGCGACGATGGGAACGGGCCCGCTGGGCGGGCTGTGCTCCTGCAGCGCGAGTTTCAGCAGCGCCAGCGTCCGTAGCGGCAGCGGCGGCATCGCCTCCAGCACTGGCGGTGAAGTAAACGCAGTCTGATCAGACGGAAATGAGGATGTCAGTACAAGCTTCGGCCCTCGAAAGTGTCGACAAGAGACGGACCGTCGAGCGAGGCGTGCTGAGCGACAGCGACGAGCGCCGGCTGGTGGTTCTGTCAGCGGAGAGGTCTTGTCAGTTATGCCCTTCGAAAGAAGCAGGTATGCGCGCCCAAGACGAACGGCGGCCGAGTTGATCGAGCAGAGCTTGTACGTGCCAGCGGCGAGGCCGCCGGTCACTGTAGGACAGGTCAATGGCATCAGGAGGCTGTCAAGAACTTGAGCGCATGCCATACATGACCAGAAGCGCACCTTCGGCGCTAAGCTCGCCATTCTCTGCCGAATGAAGAGAGCAAGGTCACAGAACAGGGCGTCAAATCGTCATCACTTGCTGGAGCCAAAAGCCCGACTACGGACGAGCAGCATCGTTGAGACCCTTGAAGAAGGCAAAGTCGCGTGGGTCGTTTGGCGTCGTCGATCCGAGCGAGGCAATCTGCTCAATGACGGCATGCGAGTGGCCGACGAGGACGCCTTGACCGTCAGTCTGTGCGGGGGCGCCGAAGTAGTTGGTCTGCGGGTTGACAAAGTTGCCGGTCACGACTGATGCGAGTGAGACAGGTATCAGGTTGGGTAGTCCGGGTCGCAAGCGATGATTGACAAAAACAGCTCGGGCGCACGGTTGCGGATTGCCATCCTTAGCGTAAAGGTCTCGTCGGCGGCGATGGTTGCTCCGTTGGCCGGAAACGTAAACTTGCACGACGGCATACGCGCCTGGGCGATAATGACGCCCCTGGAGTCAAAAACCGAGAACCATGACTGTCAGCGACCGATATAGCCACGCCCGCCGGAGACGGTGGCGCACATCGGGGTCGGGTTGCACGAGCCGCCGACGATCTGCTGGCCGTCAGTCAGCGGAAGCTGGACCGTGTCGCAAAAATTGCTGCCAGGTACCAGTGGGAAAGAATTTAGTCCATAATTCGTCCGTTGATGCATTGCAAGGTGCAGGCCGCACATGAAGTTGTTGGTCGACGTCAGGCTCGGAACTTGACCGGCACCAGCACCACCGTCCTGGGCGAGATTGGGCTGAACGAGATCGGCAAGGAGAGCTAGGGTGTAAGCAGAGGCAAAAAGGGTCAGCATCTCGATCCGTTCGCGCGCTGAGAGGGAGTGTGAGAATGAAACCGACTAAGCGACTGCTGGGGGTCGGCATTTTCGCCGGCGCCAGCGCCGGCACCACCACCCTGGCCATCCTGATCGTCACTGCCGACATTTGTGCCGTCGCCACCGGTCTCGCCATCGGAGACAGCATCGGTTGCAGCGGGATTGGCGACGGCAGACGCGGTTGAAGCGACAGCGTCAGGAGCAGCCGAGATGCTGGCGTTCACGATGACATCAGCGGCCGAAGTCGTCGCACCTGTCAAAAGAGCAGGAAAGCGCGGACAAGGTCAGTTCGTCCGCTAGAGAAAGCTGACGGCGGAAGCGCCCACCTCCACCTCGTCCGCCGTCACGATCGCCTCCTCGACTGCCGCGTCCGCCGCCTAACAGGCCGCAAGAAGACGATCAACGGAGGCCGGCCCAGGCACTGGTCAACTGGGGCCGCTGACAAGCAAGGTGACGACGTACCTGGTCGGCCGAAACCGCCACGAAATCGTTCGCCACCGCCTCGAAACTGTCGCGCGTCTAGATCAGAAGTGACGAAGGGGTCCGCTCGCGGCTCGGCCGAGGTAAGCGATACGCCGACGAGGAAGGTGGAAAGGAGAAGGAGGCTGGCGAGCTGCATGGTCGGACCAGCCGAGGAGCGCAAGAAAGGAGCGGAAACGGAAAGAAGGAGAGTGAAAAGGAATCGTTACAAGGACTGCTTGACGATGGTCCGGGCAACTGAGAGACGCCCGGGGGAAGGTGTGCGAGGCGGTTTAGTCAGGACCTCCTGATAGCTGTTGGGCGAGCGATGATTCGAGACGCACGATGATAAGAGGGTGGGAACGAGCAAGGTTGCAGCCAAGGAACGGCAGCTCAAGGAAACGAACGGCAACGGAAGGCGAGACGAAGGTGATGGTTGATGGACAGGAGAGGAGAAGAGGAAGGCGAGCCTCGACGCGCGCACGACGCGCCGGCCGGCGGGCCAGGCACAACGACGCAGGCAGCCCCCGCAAGGCACGCGCGAGTAATCCGATTGATAAAAGGGGCAAGCGGTGTTAGTCGCTTTCGCCGAGAGCAACTGACTGGCCACAGGTGCTTCAAAAGCTGGGACTCAGCCAGCGGTGGGGCTGATAGGCCCAAAATATTTGCTCCAGGCCACACCAACTCTCATCGTGCTTGCCCGACTTGTGGGCGCGGAGTCACATGTAGACATGAAGCAGGAAAAAGGGAGTACACTGAGAGACCGACAAGGAACGTCAGCAAGCAAGAAGAGCGGAGCAGAGGAACTTGGGCAAGGCACGCACGTCCAGAGAAAAGGGGCGGAGAGAGGGTCGTGATGGAAATGGACTGCGTTGGACGGTAGCGCGCGGTCAGTTCGCTGTTTGACGCAGGTCAGTCGTCAAGACTGCCCTACTCACCAGAAAACATGGATGCGCATACGGCCCTCAGTTGGGCGGCACAATCTTCAAGACGCGATCTGGTAGTAACGTGGCGCGGCTCGGACATCAGCTTGTTTGCCTTCTAGGCGGCAGCGGACCGGATGGCGACGTACCTCCAACCTTGCACGCATACAGGAAACCGGTGACGACCTCGCCCTCGCGCGGGCCGTTGCCTTGCGTTTTGTGCCAGTGGTCCTTGGCGTGCTTTGAGAGGACCTCGTGCGCGGCCTGGACGTCGGCGAGGATGGCGACCCGCTTAGGTGGCGGGTAGTCCTCCCCCGGCTGCGGCACAGGCACAGCACTCGGGTCGCGGTAGAGCGTTTCGGCTGAGCACGATCGGGTAATGTGCATTCGAAAAGACGACTATCAGTAACGCGCCGGCGGCGGCTTGAGAACGCGTCGCTTCAACGGAACTCACGTAGCGGAGCTGGCTCGTCAGCGTAAGGCGAAGGCTCAAGCCGCGGCATTAGGCCGTTAGCGAGGATGTAAGCTCTCAAGGACGTGGCTGGAAATGCGCTGAAGTCGAGCTGCGAGCCAGAGAGGAGGCGCGGGGAGCACCGGACGCGTGTCAGCTGCGGGTTCAGGAGGAAAGGCTGAGCTTCGCCGCAAAACCATCCCCACCTTTGTGATTCGCTCCTCCTCTGGCGTTGGTGCGACCGGCTGCTTCGAACCGCTCGCGATCGATGAGGCTGCAGCGAGCGCCGTCCTCGACCCTGCTCCGCCGGCGGTTCCTGCGCCCGCAACCTTGGCCGTCTTTACGCCGCGAGCGCGTTCGTCGCCGCTGCTCGCACCGCCGTCCTCGGCTGCGGCAGCCCGCTTGCGCTTAGCGCGAGCTTGCTGTGCGGCAGTTGAGGTGCTTAAAGGCCCGCGGGGGGCTTTGGAGTTATCGTCCCTGTGCACAGATTGAGAGGAAGATACGAAGGCAAGAGAAGGCCGTTAGCCGGTGATGCTCGTAGGCGAGGGAAACCCTGCAGCTTCAGCTGGCCAGAATGCACTTTGGTGCCATGGAGACGTCGCACTACTGATTGGTCACTCTCGCCTGCTTGCTGATAACGGCAAGAGAGAGAGGGCGTGGTGTTGGAGACGGGGACGACGGCGAAAGAGCAGCGCTCAGCCCTACCGAAGGAGGCGCAGTCAGGATCGCCCGCCCCCGCTTGAGCATCAGCAGAATAAAACTAAAGGGTCGAGATCATGCCTTGCTCAGAGGCTTTTTGACGGTTCGTTCCGAGCGAGAGCAGATAGCGTGCAGTACATCATTATAGTCGTTATGCAGAAGGGAAGAGATTGCAGTCTAGGACACGAACAAATCAAACAGCAGCAGCAGCAAGTCGTACCTACGCTCGCCCCCTCGCCTGGGAACGTCCAGCGCAGGCTCCAAGGATTCCCTCCATCCCCGATCGTTCCTCGGCTCTTTCCTAGATGACCTGAAGATGAAGTCTAGTCGTAGTTGATGCCAAACCAGCGGCGCTTGAGCTCGCGCGCGGCACGGTTCGTCTCAGCAACGGCGCCACCATCGGCGAGGACCGACTTGTTCTCGACCGCCCGCCGGCCGAGGTAGGGCATGACCTCCGAGAGCGCGCCAAATGGCATGTACTTGAAGGCCATCGGCGAGCCGGTTCCGGGAACAAATGCAGCGGTGATGGAGGAGGTGAGGTCGTCGCACATGCCGAACAGCTGGCCAATGGCGACCCGCTTGCGGGCCTCGTCGTTAACGACGAGCTTGCCGGCGTTTGCGGCGTCCTCCGGGCCGATCTCGGTCGCAAGGCCACGCTTCTTGAGGCCGGCAATGACCCGGCTGGCGCTCTCGGCATTGTGTGTGCCGAAGAGGGCGGCAACGGTTGGGGCACCACCCTGACCGTTGGTCTTGACGTCGGCGGCGATCAGATCCATCAGCCACTCGACCGAGTCGTTGAAGCACTTGTCAGTGTCAGGCTTGGTGGACCAGACGGGCTCAGGGCCAGGCAGACCGAGCGCATGCCAGCGCGACGTCTCCTGACCATGGTATGCGCCGCGGACGAGCTTGAAGCCGATCGCATAGTTGTTGGCCTTGGCGTGCGCGAGCGCGTACTTCATGTGAGGGATGTTGCGCCGAAGATACGACTGGTAGGTTCCGTAGACGAGAGGCTGGGTGGCAGGGTAATCGGTGTCGAGCTTGGCGACGGTGGAATTTCCCTTGGGCAGTTGGTTGAACTCTTGGGAGAGGATGGCAGTGAATGAGTCGATGGCGGGCTGAACAAGGCATGTGTGAGAGGTCAGCTTCGAACACTCGTTCGCATGGACGGCAGAATGACTAGACGGACCTGAAACCATGAGTGCTCAGAGTCAATCAGGATCCGGACGCCGTTGGCAGCGGCCGAACGGAGGATGCGGCGCATGTCCTGATAGAGAATCTCTAGCTCCTGGAAGTCCTCGGTCCGGACACCGTCGGGAATGTTGGGCAGCGTGACCTGAGCCGGCGTCTTGGCGCGCGAGATGAGGGCTAGCTCATAGTCGGCAGGGGTCTGTAGAAGAGGACGAGGCGGCGAAGGCCGAAGGCAGGATCAGCAAGAGCGCGCGCGCAGCAGCTGCAGCGAGAGCCCGCGCGAGGGACGAACGCCAGGATAGTAGGTTAGGGTCGACTCGTCCGGTTTGGCCTGGCGCATGGCTAGCACTGTCGACGCCGCACGCTGGAGCGCTCCAGGCTCGGCCATCAGACCCGTCTAGAAGGCGGAAGCAGGGCGTGGCAGATGGTCAGCTGGCTGGTCCCGCGTGGGCGGCGCGTAATCTCGCCTCGGACGCACCAGCTTGAGGGCGAGCCAGGTGCTGCCGACCTCCTTGCCTCCCGAGGCCTGAACAATCTTCTTGTTCTCGACACCCGAGACCTCGATAGCGTCGATCGTCTCAAGGACGCGAGCCTCGGCCGCCCGCCGGTTGGCGGTCATGCCGTCGGCGCCAATGACGGCGATGCTGCCGCCCGCCGATTCCGACTCCTCGTGAGAGACCTCAACCGAGTAGTTAAGGATCGTGCCCATCTCGCGCCGACGGAGCTCGCGAATGACGGGCATGCAGTCGGAAGCGGTATCGCCACCGACGAACTGGCCAAAGAAGGTGTAGCGAACGACAAACCTGGTGGGTAGGCGGGCGGTCAGCGGCAAGTTCGTTGCACGCGCGGCAGTCAGCCGCCAGCATCGCTAGGCGTCGTTGTTCGACGTGAACATACTGGGTGATCTGCTTCAGGACGGGGATGTTGCCGAACGTCTCGAGCAGGAAGGGCGAGTTGTCGACGATGACGGGGAACTGGCTGCGAGGGCGCAAGAGGGCAAGGTCACGCGAGACGACGATCAGCCCTTCGTCGTGCAGCCGCCGGACAGGCGTAGGGGGCCAGCAGGACGCACCAAATCTTATAGACGACCCAGGATCGGACGAGGTCCGACGTCGGCGTCGCCCGAAGACCGGCATCGATCTTCTGGGCGCCGTCAGCGTGGGCGACGCGGTTGGGCGAGAGCGTATAAGCGGCCAAGCCAGAGCCAGAGGCAGCCAGGGCGGCGAGCGGAAGCGCTCGCCCGGATCGGAGGCGCGAAGAGAAGCGGGACATGGGCCGGGGCGGATCTTTTCGAGGGGCTCAGGAGGTAGGGATGAAAGAATGTCCGCCAAGAGGATGGAGAGGTGAGGGTGGAGGAGGGGATGGGTTGAGGTCGAGAGAAAACGAGTGAGGCAGCAGGGGTTCAAGAAGCCGCCCAAGGCCGACTGCGCGGACACTCAGCGGCCAAAGTGCAGGACCCCAGACTAGAATTTCCGTTTTAACCCCGAATGGGCCGCCTGCGCTCGGTGCCGTCGGCAATCGGCGATCGAAGGCGTGGCTTTGAGACGCCGGGCGCGTGTGCGCAAGCGGGCGTCTGCCGACCGAAGGCGGCAAATGCGAGCCAGTCCAGGCCGGCGGCATCACGCGTCCCTTGTCGGGAGAGTCCGGCCGAGCGAAAGAGAATGGCATGCAAGAGAGAATGACACGCAAGAGACGAGGCGAGAGAGCGGTACAGAGGTCGAAAGCAAGGGAATGCGAAAGGAGGAGCGAAGGAGATGAAGCAAAGGGCAGACGGCATGACGATAGTTCT
Organism: Cystofilobasidium macerans; assembly: GCA_014825765.1. Taxonomy (NCBI): domain Eukaryota; kingdom Fungi; phylum Basidiomycota; class Tremellomycetes; order Cystofilobasidiales; family Cystofilobasidiaceae; genus Cystofilobasidium; species Cystofilobasidium macerans. The sequence continues at coordinate 107,448 of MVAP01000012.1, read as the reverse complement.
AAGCGCGTCGACCGGACAACCGAGGCGTCGAGTGGTCAGGTTAAAAGATGGTCTCGAGCGCCTCGCCCTGGCCTTTGAGCCGGCTAGCGAGCACCTGCGTCTCACTCTTGTTCTTGCCAAACGTGAACCCAAGCCAGACGCCGCGATTGAAGCCCTCGTCCTTCTCCTGGACGGCGTCAACGTTGCGCTGCTTCTCAAAGACCTCGCCTGAAAAAGGTTACCGCCGGAGGTTTACATATCAACAGTCGTCTCTGGCTGAGGATAGGCGCGATCGCCTCGCGACACGCACCATACTTGGCGAGGTCGGCCTCGTTCGAGAAATCGTCGTAGTAGCCGACGTCCATCTCGTTCTCGAGCGAGGGCACGAACGGCGCCTGGGTCTCGCGCAAGGCTTTGAACCGCAGGCCGTAGAAGAAGGGCAATGTCTCTAGTTCCGGAATGGCCGCTATGCGGACCTTGTCATGGGCGATCAGGCTAGTTGGACAGAATGGCGGTTGTCAGCTACCGTGGGAACATGCGGGAAAGGTGCGGTTGTGCAACGCACCGGGTGATGGCGTCCCAGGCTTCGTCGCTCATGTTGAAGATGAGGTCCTTCGGGTTAGTGTAGACAGGCCGGGTGAGGACCTTCTGCCAGTTCTTAAGGTTCGTCCACGTTTCATCCGAGGTCGCGCCGGAGAACGGCGGGAAGCCAGCGCTGCGGTCAAGAGCGAGCACAAATTTTTGTTGATCAGGCCTTGACGAAGCAAACGATAATGAGGCAAGCGGCCGCACAGAAATTCGAAGAGGATACAGCCGAGCGACCAGTAGTCGACCGAATAGCTATACTGTTTACCACGAAGGACCTCCGGCGGCATGCTGTGCGACGGCGACACCCAGTCAGCGCTGAGACCAGAAGAGGCCAGCCGGCTCGCAGTACCCACTAGTCGGGCGATCCGACCACCGAGTCGGCGTACCGCGGCTCTTTCATTCGAACGCTGCGGTACATGGTTCGCCGCTCGAGCGTATTGCGAAAGATAAGGTTGTCGTCCTTGGCCTTGTCGAGCTACAGCGTCAAGGCGGCGGTCATCGGATGGTCAGTGAGCGATGGCAACCATCGCACATCCACATGCCAGACACACCTTATGCTTTAGGCTCTCGATCTTGGTCGGGTTGAGCGCGCCGGTTGCGAGTCCAAAATCAGTCAACTTGACGTGGCCCGAACCGTCAACAAGGAAGTTCTCAGGCTTCAGGTCTCGGTCTGGCAGAAGAACACAATCAGTCAGCATTTTCGATGAAGAATAGGCAGGCCAATTGTGCGCACGGATGTAGCCCAGCTTGTGGAGCTCGTCGATCGAGGCAAACATCTCGCCAATGTAGAATCGGGCGTGCTCCTCTTTGAGAACGCCGGAATTGTTGAGAAGCGTCCGGAAGTCTCCACCAGGGACATACTCCTGCATAATGCGGGTCTTGCATCAAGTGGGGGCTCTTGCTCGATCAGACTCGAGGAGAGCGGCAGCAACGTACCATGGCCAGATAGATGTACTCTGGGTCTTGGAACGCGTATAGCAGCTTGACGAGCCACGGCGTCTTAGTCGCCGTCAGAATATCACGCTCGACGAGAACATGCTTGATCTATGGCCGAGAGGCCTCATCAGCGAAGGTCCAAGCTACTGAGTCTCACAAATCAGGCCACTCCACGCACCTCGTCCATTTTGGCCAGCGTCTTCTTTTTCATCTTCTTAAGCGCGCAGACCTCGCCCGTATCGGCCTTTCGAGCAAGGTAGACGGAGCCGTAGCCGCCCTGACCAACCTGGGCAATGATCCGGAACTGGTCGACCTTGAGCTTCGTTCGCCGTTTGCGGAGTAGCACGCGTTCGCGCCCGAGGTACGATCGAAGTTCTTTCTTGTACTCTGCCGAGTCGGGCTCAACCGACCGCTCGGCCGTCGAGGCCTTGAAAGACTCTTGCCGAAGGGAGCGCGAGTGCAGGTAGCCGAGCATGTCGACTGACCGGAATCGTCACGCGCGCGATAGAGGGCGCAGCAGCTCGTCAGCACTTGTGTCGGTCGACGTCCAATGAGAGACGCACAGTAGTAGTCGAGGAAGTAGAGCTGCGCCACCGTAGCCTTCCGCCGGACGTCTGGGCTGTCCAGGAGGTCGAGCTCCCAAGGCTTGAGCCCCGGCTGGCTGCCGTCGTTGCGCATCGTCATCATCCGGACATCCTCAATCTCGGCGCCAGCGCCGCGGCCGACAGTTTGCATGCGAACTTCAGGGATCGCCGAGCCGCCGTGCGGGCCTCGATATGTCGGCATTGCGATATCGGCCGTCGAACTTGAGGCGTGCGAGGTGCGGGCGAGCGACGGCGTCGGCGGCGGTGCAGCGGCGGCATGTGACGACCACGACTGGGCGTAGGGGAGGTTGTTGTCTGTGTGGATGCCACGCCGCGCCTGCAGGTCAGCATCCCATCGTATCGGACTGATTCTCAAGCCCTCGAGGTGCCTCTATCGCTGTCTCGGCGTGACGGTTGGTACGGTCTTCCTCCAGCTCTACGACCGCGGATCCGGTTCTCCTCGACGTGTCTCTGTCCAGGCGCACCACCAAACGGCTGGGAACGAGCCACACACCTCGGCTGTTGTTCTTTGTCGGCGAAGAGGGTGGCGTGCTGATCCCGTTCTGGCGCGAGCTGTCTTTAGACGGTGACGATGGAAGCGAGTCGCGGAACGAGTCGGCTAGATTCTGTGTTGATCTGTGACAGGGTGAAGGGCAAAGCGGCAGCGACAGGCGGCGAAGGGTGGGCGCGCGACGACAGAAGGGTCAGCCAAGGTCGGACGCCAGGAAGTCTCTTCGAGAGTGATATGACCGACTTGAGCACACGCGACATCATAGCGGGCCAGCTAGTCCTCAGCGAGGGTACGAGGAGAAGGTGAAAAGAAGTGAGGGGCGGTGGTCGGCAGGCAACCGGTAGCGGCTCGAGCGTCACCCCGTTGCTTGGTTGGACGCGTCGCTCCCGCTACGCCGGGTGAGGAAGTCAATATCAGTCAACCGTCGAACCACGACCCGAACGCCACCGCAGACCTTCATCCTGTCGCAGGCTATACCTCCAGCTGGCAAAACCTCCTAGTCACCGCCGACAGCACCCATGTCGCACATGCTCTCGACCTCACGGTCGGGCTCGTCGGGCAAGCACACACTGTTCCCTCCGACGCCCCCGATCCGCGACACGCAGGCCTTCGACCTCGCCTTCACTCCCTTCCAGGAAATGTGCACGGACTTCCTTGCCTCGCTCAGCGCATATGCGCTTCGTGGCAAGGATGAGATCCAGTCGCGCCGGATCGCGCATACGACGGTGCTGAAGAGAGCGGCCGAGGAGCAGGCTCGACTGGAGAAGGAGATCGACAGCGAGGGCGACAAAGAGGGCCGCCTACTCAAAGTGCTCGAGAAGGAGAAGGCCGAGGTCGCGGACCTCGAGCAGGCCCTGACCGAGCTCAAGCTAACGCTCGGCGGGATCGAGACCCAGATCCGCCTCAGCGAGGGCGACGCTCAGGAGCGGGAGGCCCAGCTTCAGACCCTCGAACGAGGTTAGTCGCACTCCTGCGTAGCGCGAAGGCGGCCGAGATGACCAGCTAGGGGCTGACGCGATACTTCCATCTCACTACCTATAAAATCGCAGAGAAGGCGTCGAGGGAGGCCATTCTTGCCCAGACGCGCAAAGCTGTCGCTGCCGATCTGATTGAGGCCGAGCTTCACCTGTGCATCAAGATAGAGGGCGTCAAGAGTACGTCGCTTCTAGCCCTACTTTCGGTTGCAAGCCACTGCTGACCTACACCCGTCGCTGTCTTCTCTAGCCGATACGCTTTTGATCCGCTTCACTGATCTTTACCCCTCGGATCCCGATAGAACGTCCTCAATTCTGCTGGACCTCTCATCCTCGTCTTACGCTGGTCAGTCCTCTTCTTTCCGGTCCAAAGACTCGCACAGATCCCGCTGACCCCACGTGCTCACAGTGCCCGGCATCTCGCCGTCAATACCAGCACTGGGCGACATTCTCGCCCGGCTCAATCAGGACCGCGACTTTTATGAGTTTCTCCGGCGCAGTACGTCTGCCCGTCCTATCCAAGGTTCGTTTCGACCTCCTAACGTCCCGGCTTCGTTCATGCAGTCCGTCGAGCCTTCCGCGACCTTGCACTCGCAGAGGAGGACCCTGCGCGCAACCGGACGAAGACCTTCTGAGCAACCGATCTACTGCGGCCATTTACCTTCGACCTCGTCGGCTGCGACGGCTTCCCCTTCTCCTTGCCTCGCGCCGACTCCCTTTCCTTTCGTCTTTGCCTTTCATTTGTATTTCCCCCTCGAAGGGAGCCCAATCTCACGTGAACCTGCTCTTCAGGCTGCTGGTTCGTCTCAATGCACTTCCAGGCGCCTCTGAGAGACACAGAGGTGTGAAAGAGCGAGACAGCCTGCGGACTTGATTGAGCAGCCGTTGCGCGGGAGCTGCGCCGACTCACGGGCTTTCGACCTCGCCTTGTCAGAAAGACCTCTGACGTGCCAGTCAATCCCTTCCATCTCTCCTGTCTCTCCTCTCCCAGTCCGCTAGCTTGCTTCGAAACGCTTAACGATGGCAAAAGCAGTGCGCAAGAAGAAGCAACCAATCACGACAGCGCCCTCGACTCGGCCGAGCTCCCTCCCGACGAACAAGTCGGCCGCAGGCACATCGAGTCTAGCAACGCGGACCCTGAGTGCGTCGCTGAAGCTTGCCTAGGCTTCTCGGCGAGGAGTTGACTTTCTCTTCATAATCATATCATCGCGCTGCCCAGTTCGGAGGTTCCACGTGCTGCTCAAACGCCAGGCCCAGATCAGCCAGAAGCTGAGCTCCAACGGCGGTGACGGCGTCCAGGATGCGGCAACGCTTCGGATTGAGCTGGCAGCAGTCGAGCAGGAGATGGTCGATTATGGCGGGCTTGAGTGGTATCAGCGAGGTGCGTGCTGTCGGTTGTCCTACCCTGCGACACGTGCAGGGAAGGGGAAAGAGCGTCTTCGTGCTAACCCGCTGGCCCTCACATTCTGTGGCTTCCGACAGCATCCGAGCTCGGCCAGAGTAAGGATCGCGGCGGTGATTCTAGCCACGTCCTGGTCGACTGGTTGAAGTCTCTCAAGATGAACGCCGACCGATCTGCCAAGAAACCTTTAAGGTGCGTCTCGGATCGAGGCACTATGATTCCGTTCCGGTCAGCTTAGCGTAGTCTCTGCCCCCCCCCCCCCTCCCCCAAAACTCTCTTGCTGGCCTTCGTCTAGGTTGCTCGAGATCGGAGCTCTTGTACCGAACAACTATGCCGGACACCCTTGGATCGTCAACACGCCGCTCGACTTGCATTCTCGGCATCCGCAGATTGAGGAGCAGGACTTCATGGATCGGCCGAGCCCGGCGCAGTCGGGCGAGGCGCTTTACGACGTTGTCTCGTGCTCGCTCGTCCTCAATTTCGTTCCGTCGCCCGAGGGTCGCGGTCAGTTGGCCTACTTGCTTGTGAACCCCACATCATAACCGGTGTCTGACCTCGCAAGCCTCCGCAGGTCGCATGCTCGAGCACATCAAGTCGTTCCTGCACCCAGCAGGCGACGCGTCGAAGCCAGCGTACCTGTTCATGGTTCTTCCGACGCCTTGCATTGTTAACTCGAGATACACGTCCGATGCACATTGGCGTGAGCTCATGCGCTCAGTCGGTTTTGAGCAGGTCCGCGAGCGTCTCAACAAAAAGGGCAAGGGCGTCGCCTACTGGCTGTACCGGCGCGCCGCGCCCGAAGGGCCAACCATGCCCTACGAAAAGAAGGTTGTCCTTGACCCCTCGGGAGGGCGCAACAACTTTGCGGTCGTCCTCTAACAAGCGTCTCGAGCATCGGCGACAGACGTATCGTGTCTGGGTGCGTCTTGACCGTTCGCCCGTAACTTTCGGCATCCACTCTGCAACGTGCCGCAGCCTGACATAATCTACTCTCCTTTGCTGTAGCTCGTCGTACAACTACACACAGCGTCTTTATGCGCTCAAGTTGTCGCTAGCCCATCTTCGCCACAGCAGAGTGGGCCGAGCGACTCAACTACGAGAGCGCCGCGGCGACTGCCTCAGAACTCAGCGTCACACTCCGTCGCGGTCGGGCAGATGTCTCATCAGACTCGCGACTGCTCCCGGTTATCTGAGTGCCCGTCGACGCTCTCGCCCGCGTGCGGTCATCGCCTGCCTATATGCGGGTCGAATCTAATCCTGCAGGCCCGCGAAAGACGCTTCTTTCATCTATCAGTGCGGGAGCTTCGCATCTGTTCTGCTGCAGATGCATGTCTTCAATCGACATCTTCGCCGGCCGCGCGCCTGGCGTCTTTTTCTGCAAAGAAACGTCGCTTGCTCTGCATTATCGGCGTCAGGAGAAGTCAATGCAATGTGGCAGGCAGTAAACTTCGGAAAATTTCATTTACCTCGCGTTGCGAAATGATATTTCTCGGGAAGCGGCTCATCTCCTTGGGTATGTCGGCGCCAGCTTCCAAGAGCACCTTTTGGAACGGTCCGGCGAGCGTCTTCTCGTGCTTGATGCCGGTCTGTCAAAGCACCGCATCTTCAGCCACGAAGTCTGCAGGAATTTAACGCACGCGACTTACGAAGAAGGTGATCGCTTTGCCCTTTTTGCCGCCACGGCCGGCACGGCCAATACGGTGAACGTAATCCTCAACGTTTAGAGGGAAGGTGACGTTGACGACAAGTGAGACATCGGGTACATCGAGCCCGCGAGCAGCGACGTCTGCGAAGATTGGAGGTCAAAGGGTTAGCCATCGCAATCGAGGTGTAGAAAGGCCAAGAAAGCTGTCGGACGGACCAGTCGCGACCAAAACGTTGACCTTGGCCTTCTTGAACGCTTCCAGGCTCGCCACTCTCTCGGCCTGGAGCATGTCACCATGGAGGCCAGCAACCTTGTACCCAGCCTTTCGCAGCAGCAGCTCGAGTCGGACCGCCTCCTTCTTGTAGAGCGCAAAGACGACGATTCGTAGGGGCGAGCTCGGTCCTGATCGGGCGTACGATGCCTTGTGCGCTTGGAGCACGGCTAGAAGGCGCGGCTCCTTCGCAGCATCCGAGTCCAACACTTCAACCTCTACCGAGCAAAATCGAGTCGTGAAGACGTGGGTGGAGTCAAAACATGCGCGCCAACAACCTAAAAGAAATTGACGTACCCTGCTCGACGTTGACGTTGGCCGTGAGCTTATCCGTGCCGACAGTGATTCGCACCGGCGAGCGCATGTAGGTGTCGGCCAGCGCCCGGACCGAGTCGGGCCAGGTCGCAGAAACTGCATCAAGGGAGCGAAAGAGGGTCAATCGCGAGGATGCTGCACTTGTTAAAGTAGTCGCCACGTACACATGACCGTCTGCCGGCCGATTTTGGGTACGCGGGCGAAGATCTGTCTGACCTCAGCTTCAAAGCCCGTGTCGAGCATCCGGTCTGCTTCGTCAAGAACTAGGTACGACACTCTGAAACGACAACAAAATGTCAGTCAGGCGAAGGCTGAGCGGCCTTAAAGCGAATAGACACACTTGTCAAGCAAGACGGCCTTGTCGTTGATCATGTCGATCAGTCGGCCGGGCGTCGCGACGATTATGCGCACATCGCCGCCCTTGAGTAGAGCAGTCTGTCCGTCCTTTGGCGCGCCGCCATATAGGCAGACGCATCGCGCCTTCAGGGACTTCGTGAGCGCGACCAGCGTGTCGGACGTCTGCATCGCAAGCTCGCGGGTGGGCGAAACGATGACAATCGGAGGCGCGCACGCCTTAGAAGAGTACGGCGATGTCGGTAGATGAAGTAGGTGCTCAAGTGCGGGAATCTGTTGCAGAGCTCGTCCGTCAGCGTCACCCCCGCAAGTCGCCAGTAAGATTACTCGAACCTACTCCGAAGCCGAGCGTCTTACCACTTCCCGTCTCAGCAATGCCAACGACGTCCTTGCCATCGAGCAGCGCCGGCCAGGCGCACGCCTGGATTGGCGTCGGAGCCTTGAAGGTCTTGAAGGCGGCCGCGAGCTTGGGCGAGATGGGCAGCGCGTCGAAGGTCGTCAGAGGGCTATACGACTCGGATAAGGTGATTGCATGCTTGGCCAGGTACTTGGCGGCGACGGTGGCGGAGGTCGAATGAGAGGCGATGGGAGCTACGAGAGCCTCCACAATAGGCTTTGGAGCCGAAGGTAAGGTGATGGGTGTTGGCTCTCTCGAACCCAGCACGACGGCCGGGAGAGCCACTTTTGGCGAAGCAGGCGCAGCGACGACCGGGGCAGCCACAACCGCAGCAGCCGGGGGAGCGACTTTTTTCTTATTCTTCTTCGCTGCCCCTGCCGGGCGTTTCGCTGACTTAACTGGCGCGGGCTCCGGGCTCTCAGATCGCTGCTCGACGCGCAGAGCGGCGGCGATGTCGGCCGGCGTGAGCATGGCAGGGATCTCGGGGAGGATGGGCGCGAGCTCCCGAGCGGCTGCCTTCTTCGACTTTTTGGCCGCTCTTTTTGGGCGCTCCTCCCAATCGTCCTCGGCGGCCGTGCCAACGCTCTCCTCCTCGCCGGCAGGTTCGTCATCGTCCGAGCCTGGCGGAGGGCGAGCGGCAGCGGCGGCCTGCGCGAGCTTGCGCTTCTTGGTCCGCGGCTTGTCAAAGACGGAAGGCGGCGAGGGAGGGGCGTTGGCACGCTGCTTTTCGGCCGCTTTGGCCTTGCGCAGCTTCTGCGCTTGGCGAGAGTTAACGGCGGGCATAAAGGACTCTGATAGGCTAGGATGAGGAGAGCCGACCTGACTACGGTCGACAGGCCGTGGCCTGCTGCGGCCCCTTGAGCCGATTTCGACGAAGCGGTGTCGGCCAAATCCGAGGCCGAGCTCCTTTTCAGCCACACCGCTCATTTTCCCGCCCGACAGAGTCGAGTCCTCTGCGACGCAAGCCCGCCGACGTCGACAGCATCCGGCCGGTCAAGAGGGTGACCCATTCCGTGCCTTCGCACGTCGTGGCCGCTCTCTGCTGCGTCTGCCAACGGCTTCGACTTCGCCTTCTCCTGACTGACTCGTGAGTGCTCGTCTTGCTATGCGCTGCGTTCTGTCCAACTTTCTTCAACCCCCTTCTCAACCATATCAACGTGATGAACGTATCAACTCAGCTCACTACGACGGAGACCTAGGAAATCTCCAAGGAATTTACTTGATCCGACCCACAAGGGTTTCTGACAACATTTCTCTGGCCTGGCCACTTCTTCTGTCCCTGCGATTGCTTCACGCCCTACGCTCGTCGACACGTACTGACTCTGCCTTCTTCGCCTTAATTGATAAAGGCTCGCAAATCTTTCTGCTGCCGTCTGCTTACCTCACGACCGTATACGACCCTTCTCTGAAATGACCATGTTTCAACCTCGAAACCCGTCTCAGTTCGATGCAAGGGAGGCTGCTAGGAGCAAAATGCATCTCGAGCAGTACATCAACGGTCATACACGCAGAGCGCATCTAAGGCAGGCCCCGCTCAACCATCAAGCGGTCGACGTGCTCCTCGTCCCCTTGCGGGGCCCTCGGGCGCGCGTCGCCCTCCGGCGCCCGCAAGCTGTAAAAGGCTGCCGACTGGTCGTCGTTCATGGCCTGGTTGTCGCCCACCTCTCCTGCGAGCACGCGGAGCTCGTCCTCGTCATCCTCGTCGCTCGAGGTGAAGCGCGAGCAGGTGTCGTCCTCGTTGTCATCCGTTGCTCGAGGCGAGGTCGCTGCGCTGCTCTTCTTTGAACGGGACGATCGGAATCCACTACCCGCTCGAGACGATTGAGCTGTGCTGCGCTCATTGGCAGGTTTTGTCGGCGAGGTTGCTCTTGAGCGAGTGGCGGGCCAGGGCAGGTGGATGGCCGGGAAGGACTGCGTCCGGATCCTCCTGAATGACGAGCCCAGCGAGGACTGGAGCGAGAAGGGTGTGGCGGCGTCGGTCGCCTCAGCTTCTGACGAACGCTGGTCAGTCGTCTCGTCCTCGTCCGGGTGCTGGTCGAGATATGGCGCTCGGCCCTTCCCGCGCCGACGGAATCCGCTGGAGTTGGCCGCAGGTGAGTTAGAGCCAGATCCACCGCTGCCGAGACCGACGGCCGCGTCGGCCCGGGACGCTCGTCGCTGGCAAATGATGCTGGAAGAAGGTCCCGCCTTTCGCCGCGTCGCCGATGACATGCCGCCCTGCGCACGAAGGCGCTGCCATTCGTCGTTATACTTCGTCTCGGCGTCACTGTCGACCGGAATGCTCGGTCGAGGCGTAAGTCTGGGCGCCGGGACTTCGTCCTCGTCCTCATTCGCATGACCCGAAGGCGAGGCGGCGGCCGTGCGAGGAGGCGTCGGTGAGGGTGTTGTCTCTGGATTGGTAAGCCGTCGGGCACGCCCGATCAGCGACCGGACCTTTTGCCGACCCCGCAGGATCTCCGACTCGATGATGTCGCGGTTGGCAATCATGTGGAGCTGGCGCGACATGGACTGTAGATATCAGCTCACTATCTAATGAGCAAGTTTGACCATTGGTCGCACCTTTGGCCAAGTGGCAGCCTGGCCGACCCGCATCATACGCTCCAGCTCTTTGCGATCAGGATCCGTCAACAGGTGGAACCAGTCAAGGAAGCGTGACCGAGGTGTGATGGTGATGGAGCCGTCAAAACGCTGGAGGAAGACGGATGACCAGTCCTGGCCGAGCATAGTCGGCATGAGCTCACTGAGGGGACTTGCGTCAGTCTGATGAAAGAGCTGGCAAAGATGGGAGAGTGATAACGACTCACAGGTCTCGGATGACCTTGAAGTTCTTAGTGAGTTCGAGCTTCAGATATTGTTCCATCGCCGACAGGATGAAGCCCCCACGCCAGCCTTTGCCCTTGCGATGCGCAACAGGTCGACCGGCCGTGCCCTTGGGCGCGAAGAAAAACAAGTGAACGTGTGGATTGACCTGAAGGGCAAGAGGCAGCAGACGACAAGTCAGTACTGGGACGAGTTCGTCAGAGAAACTGGCACCGACTTGGGAGACGATCGAGTGGTTAACATTGAACAGCAGGTGCAGGCTCTGCAGGGGGATGTCGACCCGAAGCGAGCCGTCCTTGAATCTAGCGTAAGGAAAAAGCGTGTCAGTTGCGAGCCAGAAGAGATGCAGAGGATGAATCAACGAACCTTGTTCCCCAGTTCCAGGGGACGATGTCGCCCCTAGGAGTCTTGGTCATGAGGACGACCGGATTCAGAATGCCAGGAACGGCTGCCGAGGCAATGATAGCGGACCAGATGACGCAATTTGGCGCAGTGAGGTACTGTGCCAACGCCAGAAGCTCTGGTCAGCACACGCCCAGAAGGAAGGTTAGGTGGCTCGGAAAAGGCGTCAGACGCACGTTGAGAAGCTTCGTCGGCGAATGTCGGTCGTGTGGGATGACGCTGACGTTGAGTACGCGACCAGTACGTTCGTACGCCTCCCGGAAGGTCAGGCTACCGTGCGTCCAGAAAGAGGCCTGATTGCGCATAGAGGTATCAGTCAGCGAGCACTATAAGACTGCGTGTTGCAAGCGACAAGCGGACCTTCTCAGCCCACTGCACAGTGTCAAAGCGGGCGCCAGTCTTCCAGAAACGCTTCAGCCAGACGCCCACCCTACAGAATGACAGATTCCGTATGATCAGCGTGGCTGGCATCGTGACCTGATTGTAAAGTCAAAGCTGAACGCACGACTCTTCGCAGGCGGTCAGCTTGTCGGCCAATTCCGGTACTAGCAGCAGCTTGAGCTCTTCGTCGGTTCGCGTGGAAACAAAGCTGCACTCAGCGTCCGGACGGGTCAGCTCAGAAATGCAAACGGGTTCCTGAGGGCGACTTTGACCCACGCTGCAACAAGCGCGCCTGCTGAGGTGCCGGTGATAACCCGAGGAAGCAAGTTGGCCTCAAGAAAGGCTGCCACACAGCGTTGCGATCAGCTTCAATCAATCTGACTCAGGCGTCTGCCAGGGCCCAGACGTACCTTTGACGACACCAAAGTGGTAATAGCCAAAGCTGGCTCCACCTGAGAGACAGAGAGCCGTGCTGCCGAAGTTCTGAAGTAAAGCGAAGCACCACTTTAGCCTTTGCCGAAACCATTGGCCAGCCAAGGCTGCTGGACCGACTTTGTTGCAGGACTTGTAAAACCGGCGCTTGTCGTCAAGGGACAGCTCCTTGCTCTCACGGACCATCTTCAGGGCGGCAGCAACCTCCTTGACGTAGTCTTGGGTGCCGAGGGAGCGTCAGCGCAAACAGCTCGACCGGCAGGAGGTCTCGATGGATAGCGACGAACCCTCGATAAGCGCCTTCGTCCCGTAGAACGTTTCGCTGTAGAGTCTTACACGCTCAATCCCGCCAAAGTTGGGCCTTAGGCAGACCTCGAGCACGCCGACGAGGCCGCGGACGTCGCTTTTTGCGCGTAGCGTGCGAAGCGAGGTGCGGACCTTGCGGATGCTGTCCGATGAAGAGATTGATCAGTCTGCTGAGCTCATGCTAGACACATTGAGCTCCTTGCTTACGCACAGCGACCAGTCGTACTGAGAGTCTTCGTCCTCCTGCACGCCGCGAAGCAGATGTCAGCCGCAGCCGCATGAGCTCCGCGAATCCTCTGCGCCCGCGAGGAATCCATGGCTACGCACCGCCTTCCAGGCCTCGAAGCCGAGGTACTCGTCCATCTCCTTGGCGGCGGCGACCCACTCGCGCCAGGTCCCTGCGCGGCGCATCTGCCGGCGCAGCACGCGCTTGTGGCCGGTCCAAGCGACGACGTACTCGAAAACGTTTACAACCTGGCGCGTCATAACGTAGCAAGAGAACTCGGCGTAGATGATGAAAAGGAGGAAGAACAGAATCGGGTAGCGAAACAGATGGTAGGACCTGCAAAGGTAGAAGGACCAAGGCGGTGTGCCGGTAAGCGAAAGTCGAAGCCGCCCAGCAAGAAGCGGCACTTGCAGAGGCCTGTCTGACAAGACGGACACACCAGCCAGAGGATCGCGACACCTTTGATTTGTGTCGGCTGTTCGTGATGAGGACGAGAAACAACTAGTCTCAACATTCCGACCATGCTCTAGATGACTGTCGACGGGCCTACGGATGACGCACCGCTTGACCCGCGTGTTGATTGGCGCGAAGTCACTGACCGCCCGAAGCTTTTCGACGCCTTGCAGCTCCTTGCCATTTGTAGCAATCCTGTCGCCATGCGTGGCAACCTCGCCGTGGCCATTAGCAGCGGCATCCAATAGGGCCCGCCCAGCATCGGCCTCGTTGGTCGGCAGGGCGGCTGACGGCGAGGTCGGAGACGACGTAGGCGATGTGGCCGACAGATCAGGTGCGGAGAGGGCGAGGCGAAACGTAGTCATATGCCTGAAAGACATGTTATTTAGAAGGGAGCGTTTGGACAGGAGTTCCTTGTCAGCAATATTTCTAGGCAGGTCAGACCTTGCAGGTGATAGAGGAAGAGCGAAGGGTGGGAGGCACGGCAGGCCCAATGACCGGTGAGCAGACTTACTCCGAGTCGACGTAGCTCTCGTCAAAGAGCTCTCTCGCCCGCCTCACCCTGTCCTCCTCGGTCAGGAGCAGTGCCTCAGCCTGCGGCATCGTGGCGGGATCGGCGTGGTCCGTGAGCTTGACGGTTCGAGGATGCTCGTTGGGCGGCTCGGCGTGGCCCGCCTGGCAAGGCGCGCCGTCATCGATCCGTCTCCCCGAACCGTGACCTTGACATCTGCTCGGCGCCCTCTTCTCCTCCTGGAAGGCGACAATCGCACAATGGTCAGCTTTGACGACCTCAACGCTGTGCTTGAGATCCATCATCATGACGAAGGCGAGGCACGAGCCTTTCTCCTGCGCTCGGCCGCGACATCATCCGACTGCGGGCCTTTGTCCTGGCTGCTTAGCCTCTTCGAGCTCAAGGGCGGTTCGCTCTCAGGGGCGTGGTCCGGAGGCTGGGTGGAGCAGGATGTGCACAGTCTGGTGTGTACCTCATCCGTTAACGCAGCTGTGAGAGATCGCCTGCTCATGAAACTCATGCCGGCTCACTGCTCAATGGGTCCGTGCGCGCAGCTCGACCTAATGCCGGATGCGACGGCCGACGTCTTGTACGTCGTAAAACAGATTGAGACAAGCTAGACGTGAACTCACCATTTCTATGTTGTATCAGCGCCAAGCGACTCGGGCAAGAACTAGCTGATGGCGGGGCCTTTCTCGAGATCACCACCACAAGCGCGTCGATCATCAAGGTGCGCGACTCCCTGCTGTTGGTCTGTGCTAATTTACACTTGTGCTGATGCCTACAGCGACCTACACTGCTGATCAGCTCAAGATCCAAAACCCCGTTGAAGAGCCTGTGTTCAAACCTTTCGTCGTCAGATTGCGATCGATGCCAGAGAGCGATTGGCTGAGTGAGATGACAGCCTTCGCCGCCGACGTGCGTGTCCTGCGATTGCACTGGCAACGAAGGGCAGCCACTGATACGACCTACCAAGACTCTCCTTCAGGCTGTGAAAATGCTTTCCCGCACTCTCTCCCATCAAGGCACCTCATTCGCGCGTCGGAGGTCACCCTCACCCCCGGCTTCCCGGAAGGTCGTTCGTTCGCCTGCGACCCTTTCATCGCAGCTTTCTGTTCCCTCCATATCGCAGTCTCGTCTGAGCATCGATGAACAGAGAATTCGATTGCTTGAGCGAGAGCTCCAGCAGGAGAGGGTCAGGGCGGATAGGGCTGAGGCCGCTAGCCAGAGTCCGATCAAGTCGCAAGTCTATGGTGTGTACCCGCCTCTTAGGCTACCCTAGGCGCTCGCTTTGAACTTACATCCCCTTTCAGTGGACTTCAACGCTGGACGCCCAAAGGGCATGTCAATGGCCAATCCGAACATCAAAGAGTAAGCGTTGTCCCTTCTGAACTAAGAGCGGGGGATGCAATTGTTAACCCCTGGCGCCCTTCGGCAGGGCGCGGCGGACTGAAGGCGGGCCTTTTGACCACGATTCGGACGAGAGTGACGACGAGGCGAAGTCTGAGCCAACAGCAAGCACAAGCAAGCCGTCGCCAACCGGGGCCGGCAGCGTCGCTGACCCTGGAGGCCCAGCCAATGTCACACCCCCAAGTCCCAAGGGCAAACGCAAGGCGACCCGCATCGACAGCGAGACTGACTCGGATTCTGAAAACGAGGAGACGCTCGGCAGCCCGACGAAGCGCAAAAGCAAGCGGGCTTCGTCAGTCCTGAGACCAGGTCGTGAGTGAGCCTCTCGCCAGTTATCGACCCCCCTTTCGAGCTCGGGTCGACCACCTTGCTGACATTTCCGTCTCTTGAACGTAGCCTCACCCACCAGGAAGGAGGCAATCGAACCAGAGTCGTTTTCCAAGACGCTCGCCGGGGCAAAGGCAAAGCGCCCGCTGAACAGCCTCTTCGATTCCGATTCGTCTGGTGACGACGCGCCCAAGCTGCCGAAACGAAACGCAATTAAGAACAGTTCGTCGCGCTTGCGCATATTACATCCTCTACGCCTCGCTGAACGTCAGCCTGGCGTCTATCTTGGCCCTAGCTCGAATGACAACTACAGCGGCGCCGACCAGCATAACCACCGTATCGCCGACGCCAAAGAAGAGAACGACAGCTTTATCTAAGGCTCAAGGCGATGTATAGTGCGTCTCTGGGCTCCAACCGGCATTCTCGGTCACTCAGTGCTGATGTGAAGTGGTGCACTTCCCCTGACAGCGACTTTGATGACGACGGCAGCCACACCGAGGACAGTGAGTAGAGGCGCGGCGTGTCCTCCTTTGGCTCTCTTCACTTCGCCATAAGACGATGATCATACCGTCCGTAACATGATGATTATACCGGGAATTTCTGCTCCGTGCGTTGCGTCTGCCTATCGTCAGCTTCTTGCACAAGACGAGCTCGTCTCGTCAATTTGTGCTTCTGACGCGCGGGGTGGCGCTGCGCCTCTGCGAGCGGCGCGACGCGTCGAGCGCTAGTCTGCAGCCACTCCGTCCTCCCCCTCCTCAACTACACTTCCATTTTCTGACAAGCGCTCGAATTTGGCCAATGGCTGCTCATCTCCCGGGCCGGCCGCGGCTGCCGAGTATTCCGTCTGGTGGCGATATCGACCTCTCTTGGCCCTCAGGCTCGTCCTCGCAAGACCACTATGGCGCACCCGCCGCCGCCGCCTCCGGCGCGCCTCCCTCGCCGCTCAGCCCGACCAGCAGCGATCACTCTGTAAGCGGTGGCGGCAGGATCAGAGCCGGCGCATTCGGTAGGGGATCCCGGAGCAGTGCCGGGTCCACTTCTGATGGAGACAGAGTACGTCGGCAGTGTGCTGCGAGAGGGCAGCAGCTCGCGCTCGCTCCCTTTGTCCTATCCAGCTCTCCGCCGCGCAGCGACGGTTGTTCAGTGGGCCTGATCTTTGCCCGTCCTGTGCTCTGCAGCTCTATCAGGGGCCCTCACACTTCCAGTCACCGCCTGAGCCCGTTCCGCCGTTACCTCAGCCTACAATCCGACCGCCGTTAACAGAGTTGCCGCAGCCACCGTCGTCCCCGGCGTCGACCTCGGAGGTCTTCGTCCTCTACCCTCCCTCGCCACTTGGCACAGCCGGCCACTCGCCCAATCTTCTCGCTCCTGGCATCTTCTTACCCTCGCGAACTCTTCCGGCCCTGCCAACTGATGCCCCGTCCGCTCTCTCAACGGGCGACCCGCGGCACTCTGAAGCCTCAATGTCGGTTTATTCGGGAGTGACGTCGTACGGCGCTCCCGGCAGCTCGGATGGCCCTCGCTCCACGCACTCACGCCCATTCTCAGTTGACACACGCGCAAGCGGATCGAATTCGGGAGGCGGAACGGAGCTCATGATGGACATTCTCGCCGGCCAGGCCGCAGTCGACGTGCGCGCCTTGCCGTTCGCGGTCCTCGGCTGGGACGAGGTCGAGGACGCAAAGAAGGTCCGTCCCGCACCCTATTTGGCACTACTCTCGGCGCTCGGTGTTTGATCCTGACAAACGACTGCGCTCACAGGAACTCTCGTTGCTCGAAAATCGCCTGCAGAGCCTTGTCAGCCGCCATCAACGCGAGCAGAAGATCTTGACAGCTGCGCGAACGCTCGCCGGGCTGCATGTCAATCACAAGAGGTCAGTTTCGGCGCATCTCTTTCTCCCTGCGAAGGCGCAGTCTACTGATTGTCTCCTCCTCCCCTCTTCACTGCTTTTTCCCCCCCCCCCCCCCTCTTACCTTTTTCCATCTCCCTTCATCGATCGGCACAGGATGAGCCATCAGACGATGGAGGAGCTCGCTATCGCCGAGAAGCGCGCGGCTTCAGCCGAAAAGGTGAGTCGTTGGCAACGCTCGGGCTGAATGAGAAGCGATCATGCTGATTTCGGAAGTTTTCCTCGCTCTAAAGGACATGTGGGCTGTCAAGAGTCGCGAAGCGAGCCTCCGACGGCGCCTGACCGAGCACTACGCCTCAATCTTGACGTGGGAAACGAACCGTCTCCAAACCGCGCTTCGGTCGGCATCCTCCACGCCGCAACCTTTCCCGCCCTTCCAGTCAACTCTTGATCGAAGCGACTCTGTGTTGAGCAAGGGCAAAAGCCGAGAAACGGAGCTGGACATCGAAGTCAAGCGCTTAAACTCCCGCGTTCGTGAGCTTGAAGAGCTCGTTGGCGACGCTGGGGAGTGTGAAGCCGTCGTTCATACTGAGCTCAAGAACGTCCAGCGTCAGTTCGATGGTCACCGCAGTAAGACCGAGGAGTACCGCGCATCGCTCGAACGCGAGATTCAGGCGCTACAGGGCCAAGTACGTGATGCAGAGGAGAAGCACGCTCACTACCGGACGCGAGAAGAGGACAGTCGCGTACAAGGGATCGAGGGCTTGCGATCGATCCTCGCCCCACTTCTCGACAGAACATCAATCCCCGAAGAGGAAACGCTCGAAGACCTAGCTCTTGTCGTCCAAGACGCCTTTAAAGGCCTCGAAGCCAAGCTTGAGGCTCTTAGAGGCGAGATCAAGGAGTCGCAGGACGGCGTCGAACGCGAGCGCGCCCGGCTCGTTAAAGAGGCCGAGAGGTCGTATCAGGACTCCTTGACCAAGGAGCGCAAGTGGGATGAGGAGCGAGGTGGTTATCTCCGACAGGTCAAAGAGTTGTGCGTACCCGGTGCCGTCGTCCGGTTCGTGAACTGTGCTGACGAGGTCGGCGGGCTGCAGATCCACACAGCACCGGCGCCAGAGGAGTACGGATGCTTCCTCAACGCTCGAGCTCGCCAGCATCAATGCCACGCTCTCGCACCTCTGGAATATGCTCCCCTCGGCCTCGACGCCGACGTCAGGTTCCGCCCGGACAAATGCATCGTTCGCTTCGGCCAGGGCGGCTGGTCTGCCGCCTGCAGGTGACTTCGATCTTGCTCAATTCATCGCCTCCTTTTCGGTCGCCAACAAGACGCCTTACCCTGGAATTGAGGCCTTCTCCTCGAGGCTGAAAGGCTTTATTGAGGATGCCCTTACGGTCGTTGAGCGTACTGGCAAGTATGCTCGGGAGCGCGATATCCACAAGAGCAATTCGGAACGCGCGCAAAGCCTCGTCATGGAGAGCCGCGGTGCTCTGGAGACCTACCAGCGACAGGTACGCGCGCTCGAGGAACGATTAGAGACCGAGGGCGGTGGGGGCCAAGGGTCTGACAGGTGCGTCTTTGAGTTTTCTTGGTTTCACGACGCTTCCACTGATATCACCTCGCGCAATCGCTTCTCACGCAGCCTCGCTCACTTCAACGAGCTCGAACGCACCATTGCCGAGCTTCGCGACGAAAAACGGAGGATGGAGGCGTCCCTAAGGTCGCAAATGGAGGCCTGCGACTCGCTCTCAGAGGCCAACGAGTGCGTTCCCTCCTCGCTCTCGTGCCGCTGTACCGACCACGGCTAAATCAGCAATCTGCACCCCAGGGCTCTTTCGCAGCGAGCTATGTCCATTTCCGAAGTGGCGACTGCAGAGAAGCGCTCGCTCCAAGAACATCTCGAGACGTCGCTCGGCCAGATGCGGCAGCAGCTGCTGCGAACCCAGGAAGAGCTCGACGAGTTCCGTGCCAAGGACATGCAGGGGCCCGGCGTCGCGATGCTGGAAGAGGTCAACGCACTCCAGGACGAGGTACAAATGCTGCGATCGCAGCTCCGTTCCAGGGGAGGAGGCGTGTAGCGCGAGATCTGATGACGAGTAATCTGACAATGGCCCCACGCATTGATCTGACGACATCGATTGCTACAAACCGAGCTCCTTCTCGAGTCGGCGCGCGACTTCTTCTTCGGAAAGCGCGAGGTTTCTCTTCGGGGCCGTAGCTGGGGGTGGAGGCTCGCCCGGGCCCCGCGGCCGAAGCGGTTTTGGTGCGGCTGCTGAAGGCGCGGCCCGTAACGGCTTGTCGTCCTGGCGCTGGCCGCTAGCATTCGACCCGCCCTCAATCGCTCTCCTCGGTGACTCCTGCTTGACGCCGGGTAGCGGACCCTTGTAGCCGTGCTCGTAGGCCGGAAACTTACCGCGCGCAAAAGTTGGTGTCAACGTCGACCGATAGTTGGCCTCGTCGAATGAAGGAGCAAGTGTTGGGACCGCTGGCGGCGGCTCATAAAATGACAGTGTCGATGGCGGCGCGTAGTACGTCGGCCGGTGAAAGTTGATAAAGTGCGGGGTCTGCAGATGGCAAGTCCGAGAACTGCTTCAACAACGACCTAGTTCAGGACGCCCCGCGAGCATCTGGGTATCGCACCTTGTAAACGCCCCGCATCGGACCAACGGCGAGCTCGAACGTTCCCTCAACGCCCTCTGGAGACCTCCGGGCCTGAAAGGCTTGCTCTGGCGTCAGGCGGTCCTGGTCGACACGAGGCGCGGCAAGCAGCGACAAGCCGAGCGTGGTGATGACGTCGAGGTCCGGGTAGGTCTGACGGTCGGTCAGCCGACCACGAGAGAGGTGCGCCAGCTGCTTGAGCGGGATCTGCAGGACAAGCGAGAGCGAGCAGCATCAGCGCAGCGAGCGCGAGCGAGGTTGAGTAATCTTGTGGCCGACGCACAAGGCACTCCTCCCATCCGCCGCCGAGCTCGCCCTGCCCGGTGATCCCAAGCCGATGCGACCAGACGCTGTCGATCTCATATCCCTTCGTCTGAATGTTGAACATCCAGTGCGGCCACAGCCGAGGGTCACCTCCAGGCCGGACCGGGATCGAGAGATGTGTATGCCGCTTGAGATCGTAGCACGCCGGGCCGAATACGCCGACCCGCGGCTGAAGAGTTTGGGAGCAGAGAGCGGTCGACACGGGGCCAAGATCGTCAGTTTGGCTGCTCAAGCTCACCGCTCGCCTGCAATGAGCCCGGACGCCAACGCACCTTAGTTCTCCAGCCGACGAAGCCACCCCGGACGCGGCCCTGAACTTCTTCGCGAACGGCAAGTGACATGCGACCACTAAACACGCCGTGAGGTACACCCTTCATCGCCCAACTCTCGTCTGCCTCGCCAGGTGCGCCGAGCCGGAGGTCGATGCGCGACGAGCCGCCGAGGTCTGAGTCGGACGCTAGCGCAACCTTCGACAGATCCTCCGCCGCAGCGAGGTGAAAGACCTCCATTGGCAGCGGATCTTTGAAGTACTGCGACAGGGCGGACGCTTTGCGTCAGCTCAGCTAGGGTATCAGTTGCTAGTCGCAGGAGCCGACCTTTGGATCCGGTCCAAGCCGGGCACCTATGTAGACAGGCGAGACAAGGCCGAGACAAGGTGAGAGGTCAGGTCAGGTCAGGTCAGGTCGGACTCGTTAGATGGTCTGAGCGGTTGGGCTCGAGCGCACCGTCGTGCCACGTCCGCTTTGACGCCTCCCTGATGGCCCCTAGCTTGGCCCAAATGCGCGATAGGTTCGTTGGCGCCTGCGGAGGTTTGACCGACATCCTTGTAATGAGATGATCGAGGTCGGGTCGAGTGTCGCTGGCGTTCTAGTCCGTGTCGGCCGCTGGAACGCGCGCCGGGGGCGAGGCTCACGCCGCCGTGTCCTGCTGACACACTCATCCCACGCCAGCGTGCCCATCGCGTTGTTCCGCTCATTTGACGTGAGCCCGCGACGCGTCTGTCGCCGACCTGTCACCCTGAGCACGCATGCACACATGCTCCAATTGCTGACCGTGCCTACGCGCCTCGCGTGACGGACCTTTGAGCTGACCTCGCTGAAGGTCTGTCCCCACTTCGAACCGCCGGAGAAGAGGGCGGAATCTCGTGTAGTCGAGTGCCCTTAAACACTCAATGCGGCTAGATCATGCACACATGCCCCTACTACGGACGACACTCGCTCGATCACAGACGTCCGGAGAGCGACCATGGCGCCGGCAAAGCTTGCCAGGAGGTACGCGTGCGTTCAGGCGGCGCGTCGCGTCGCTGCTCGCCGCTTGTATCGCCGGCGCCCTTTTAGTCAGCTGGCACTCGTCCTCGAACATGCCTGGGTCAAGTCGACATCTACTCCGCACATGCCCAACGGTTGGATCAATTCCCAGTATAGATCACGTGCCATTAGCGCCGCTGCCGCTTGATGACGCCGAGAAACAATCGTCGCTCGCGTTCGCCATCCCTTCCTCGTCCCGAGTCGAAGATACCTCTTCAGCTCGATGGGCGCCCCTCTCCTTGAGGTGCATTCCTCGTATTTCTCATTACTGTTTTCCTGGATCGACCGGCTACTGACGGCCTTGTCGTCTGCTTTGTGTCCGATCAGCATCTGCCACGCAGACAGAACTCCGGCTCACTTTGCCCCTTGCATCGCCTCAAGACATGCTCATCCAAGGACGAGGGGCGAGGAGCTTTTTTATCCAGACTTCAAGCTACGTACACCGCTCTTTCACGGTCGGCAAGGACTGCGTGACCATGTTCACTGGCTCGCAACAATCGCCGACATCTCCGAGCGTGGAACGCTCGTTGGAGGCGCCCAGGGCGGCTGGGTCGTCTACCGAGGTCAGCACGGCCAGAACCTTATCTTCCCCAATGCGACGATTAGCATCGACATCACATTCGACAGCTGGTCTGATCGGGCGTGCATGGGTGACAATGTCGGTTTACATTTGGTCGAGAAAGCACCCTCCTCGATGAAAGCTGCAGATGCGGCACCTCCAGCGACCGACATCGGGACGCTCGTGGTCGCACACTCGCCCGACGCCTACTCCTGGCAGCATTTTCTCGACCGGTCGACTCACATTGTGCAGCAGGGCGCACATCTCGTGGCCCCGCGCTCTCTTAACGGCCGAGGTAGAGCGGTCTTGACCGGCCGCAAGGGCACCGAGCGCGTCCAGGAGATGTGGGCTCTGCTTGGCTTTTCCGAGACTGAGGGCGAGCACATCCACTCACGCAACGTCGTCAGCGCCGACAGAGTCGTCTTCAGCTGTAGAACGCCGCTCGTCCATCCGTTCCTTAGCCTGGGCGCCGTAGCGGCCCTCGGGGGAGCCGTCGGCTCAGTGCCGCTGGAGAAGCGCAAAACGGTACGTTAACATCTGCCAGTCGATGTCGCGCGAATGAAGCGACTCATTGCACCGCCCTCCTTTCAGATCGTTTATTTTTCTCGATCAGACGGTCACGCGATCAACATCGGGCGAAAGGTCCTGAATCAGGCAGCTCTCTTGGCCGCCATCAAGGAGCTGCTCGTCGAGCGAGGTGAGAGCGAGGAATTGCTCGTCTTCAATGAGGCGGTTTTCGACTCATTCAGCGCAACGGCCACCTTCCTCCGCGATAACGCCCGCGCCATCGTTGGACCACATGGCGGAGGCCTGTACCATCATCGCTTCGCTGGGCCCGACACGCTCGTCCTTGAATTTCAGCCTGAGACGGTCCACGAGGCAATGTTTTTCGAGGAGGCGTCGCTCCTTTCGCAGGTCTACCGGGTGATGAGCTTCCCAGCCATTGCCGACGGTAAGACCGACTTTGACGTCGATGTCGGCGCCGTCGTCGAGGTCCTGGGCGAGCAACTTGGGTGCCGAGACGAACGTGGCGACAGCGTGACCGAAGCCTACCAGTGGACAAGCCCGGAACTCAGTCTCGCATCGCGTTTGTAGCCTTGTCTGTGTGATTGTCATGTGAACATAGATCAAGGCTTCAGGCTGCAGCGGCCTGGCGGCGCTTGTCCAAAATGCCGCAGATGTGTTTCCTTTGAGAGGGCAACGGAGTGTGTCAGCGGAATAGGCTTCCTTATTTTTGCTTTTGCGAGCGCGGTCACTCACTTGCCGTCGCCCGCAGCGTCCCCTCCGATGCGGCAGCCGCGCGAGCAGAAAAGGAGGCGGCATCGCGGACACTCCGGCAAATTGACGCCCTCGGTCCCACAGACGGAACAAGCGGCCATGCGCGTCACCTTACTGCTCATCTCAAGCTGCCTCAGCTGCGGATCGAGTGTCTTGTCGCCGTGGTCAGACGCGCGCGTCTTGAATGTCGGTGTTTTGAGCCCGTCCGCGTCTGCAGTCGTCTCGCAGCCGTAGAGGGGCGTTGATTGGAACGAGACGGCCGGCGACGGCGGTACGCTTTCGGCCGTCAGCCGTAGCGGCTTTGATGAGGAGGGAACAGGCGGCCGGGACGACTTTGTTGCGCGCGGGATTGGCACACGCGTTGTCTGCGGGCTCGAGAGTCGGCCGTTGGCCGAGGCGAGACTTCGGAGGCTTCCCTCCGCGACACTCTTCCGGCCGAACCAGCCCCAAGGACCATTGCTGCTTGGGCGCGAGGATGGGCCGGCCGTCTGGCCATGGACGAGCAAGTCGTCGACAAGGCAGGGCGCCTGTTCACTTCGCTCATCCTGGAGCTTGAGACTAAAGAGCGAGGGTGAAAGCGAGTTCATCGAGTTGGCCGTCATATTGGAGAAAGTCGAGGTCGCCCGGCGCATGCGTGAGGTAAAGCTGCCACTACTGTGATCGGCGTGCGGGTTAAAGGGCGGGCCTGCAAGGCTCGCGCCTGTTGGAGCACTGCCGGGCGGGGCACTTGCGTGCCGACTCCGAGGCGAAGGGAGCGAGCTGTGCGCCGACGACAATGGCGAGCCAGCCGAAAGGGAAGCCGAGGCGAACATATGAGTCGTGCAGACGCTCGCGGTCGGCCGGTTCGGGGCAAGCCTGCGCGGCAGAGGCAGGCCCGCCGGCGCCTTGCCGAGCGCCGAGCGGAGCGACGCCGTCTGCGGGTCGAGGAACTTAGGACCAGGACTCGTTATCGGCTGGGCGGGAGCAGCCGTTGGCCCTCGTGATAGTCGCGCCTGAAGACTCGTCAGTCGGCGCCGAGCTGACCGTACGAGCTCGACCGCATCCGGATGAGAGATCGCGTCGATGGCAAGGACTGCCTGGAGGTGCCTGATCGCGACTTGAGGTTCCTTGTCTTGCGATGTGAGAGCGAGCTGTAAGCGGGAACATCTGGGTCAGCGCTCCGGCGTTGCCAGTGATACATCGCTCGTGCCTGTCCGAGACCAACCAGATAACGCGCATGGACAGCGATGCTCTTGACGAGTGTCGCCTCGGGATTGTCCCTCGTCGAGACTGCCATCTCTTTGAGCCACTCGCGCTCGATAATGTGATCTGCAACCCGCCGGCCAAAACGATACACATTGGGTGTTCCTGTCGTCCGGAGAAGCGCGGGCGGCCGCGAGGTTGGCAATGGCACTGGCGGGTCGGACGCCTTGAGAAAGCCCCGGCGATACATGGTTACGAGGTAGACAAGATTATCGTGCTATGTAGTGATTGAAGCGAAGAGTTGTCAGCGCTGGCTTCTTGCTGACTCCCCCGCCCGACGAAGGCGACGGGGAGCCGGGGAAGCAAGGCCAGACCGGACGACGCACCAGAGCCTGTAATGGCGATGCCCCGGCGGCCCTCCCTGCCGGCGGCCCATTGACCTCGCGCTCCTTGCCCTTGAAGCTTGGTCGCCTGGCCGAAAGGGTCGCCAGCCGGTGGTCGCCGCCGCTCGCGCTCCGCTCAACGGTCTCGAGGGCCTCGCATAATCCGAGGAGGTGCGCGATGGCCGCGCGCGTCTCCCATGCCTTGTGCTGGTTGTCGTCCTCTTCGTCCTCGTCCTCCTCGTCCGGGGGTGGGCCGTTTATCGACATAGAGCTCAGCGTGACGCTCTTGGACAGGTCCGAGGCTTATGAAGAAGAGTATGAGCGCGAGTGGGGCAGAGAAGGCGGTCGCAACGTGGTTAAAGGGAAGGCATTGGCGAGGCCGAGCCCGTCAGTCGCTCCTTCCTCGCGCCCGCGGAGACAAGCGGGCACACGGCGAACGACCTCCCAAAAGCTAGCCACGCAACCATCCGGCAGCTCGTCTTCTTTCGCCAGCTGCTGCAAGGTGTATGATAGAGAAGGCGGCCTGCGCTCCGTCTGAGACTTAGCTCCCTTTCAGGCCATCGATCTGGAGGCAGCCCACGATGCCTCTGCAGCTCACCCCGGGGAACGCGCAGCAAGAGGCGGGGCCTCGACTTCCTGACGACTCCGGCCCGCACGAGCGACAGCGCTCTTCACGGCCGACGGCAACCACCTAAATCGACCGACCCAGCGCAACGTCTAACTCTCGTTTCGAATGAGCAGACCACGAAGTCAACGCGTTGTGCTCCAGAAGAAGGGACCGGCCATTCCTTGGCTATTTTACTCCGTCTTAGGCGTCGGTCAGTCCTCCTCTAGCCTCTTCCTGCTGTCCCTCCCAGCTTGACACAGGCAAAGGTCGCCAATCTGAACCCATCTGTCCGATCCTCACCTCGCCTTGTCACCTGTTAGCCGGCTACTGGTTTATATCGGCCCTGACCTTTACATACATTGACGAGCGTGACTTCCGGGCCGCCCGGGCCGAGGAAACGCGGCAGGCGTGGTCGCGCACGGCCGAGGGCCAGGCGCAGCTCGCTGACCTCGCTGAGAAAGACGCGGCCCGGAATGCGGCCGACGCGAAGCGGCAGCTCGACTTGATGGAGACGGAGGCGGGTCGGGAAGAGCTTGCGAGGGAGCGGAAGCTCAAGGTAGCAGAGTGAGTTTTCTCTTGCCCTTCGACGATCGGGCTCGGTCGTGCGGGCTACGGCAAGGAGATTGACTTGACAACTTTGCGGCCCTACCCGCAGTCTGAGGCATCGGGAAATGAAGCTTCTTTACGACCTCGCCAACAAGCAGCGCGACATCAATCGCTCGCGTGAGGCCGTTCTTGAGGAGGTCCAGCGCGAGGCCGTCCAGCGTCGAGCACGCGAGGCCGCCGGCTTGGGCGAGGCGTCGACCAGCCGAGGGTTCTTCGGCTTCGGGTGGGGCGGCACGGCATAGGAGAACAATGGAGGGATGGGATGCGTCCTTCCTCAACTCAATGAGGCCTTCGCGATGGGCTCTCTGTGTGAGTGTCGCTTCTCACGATTACGTTGTATAAGGGCAACGTAGCAAGCTTTCACACATCGGCCGTTGGCATCAATCACGAGTCGTCGGACACCTCGCCCTCAGTCGACGACGAGTCGTCACTCTCGCCGCCTGTTCCCTGGTACCATTCGTCCTGCCACTCGATACCGTCCTCATCGAGCACTCGAAGCCCGCAGCGCCGTAGTTGGCGTACGAGTCGCTCGGCGCCAGTCGTGAATCGGTAACCGTCCTCGAAGGAAATGTAAATGTCCTCAGCGAGGAGCTGGACGATCTCGAGCTTGGGAAAGCGCTGCGGTTCCGTTCGAATTAATCGGTGAAGAGCGCGGACGAAGTCCCGAAGCTGATGCGTCCGGGGCAGGTCCGTAGCCCAATCTTCGAAAGCCGCGCTCAGGCCGAGATGTGTGAGCTCGGAATGGCCGATGGCGAGTAGACTGAGGAGGTCTTCGACGTTACGTATCTGCAGCCTTTGGAGGCTGGGAAGCAGGGCGAGGGGGTTCTGCACTAGGACGAGGACGCCTACGGCCGGTTGAAGTTCGAGTTGCAAGAGCCTCGGCCGACTTGCAAGGTGGGCAAGGAGTTCGGAATAGACCGAGGCGCAAAAGAATACGAAGGCAAGCCTTGGTACCTCGGGCGGAATCTCACGGAGGAACGAAAGGTTTGTAAACGGCTCATCGGCGGCGTAGGTCATCAAACTCTGGAGGCTGTCGAGACGGAACCACGCCGCGAGTGACGAGACGCCAGCAGCAGCAGCGTCGATGTCGAGCGACAGTGTCTGAAGCTGCGGCCTGACGTCGGCATCTGGCGGCGAGAGGAGCGGGTCAAAGGGCCAGACGAGGCCGGCTACATGCTCGAGGGCTGGGACGAGGCGAAGATTCCGCAACAGATCGTCTGTCGCTTCGGGCGAAGTCCGCTCAAAGGTGATCGAACGGACGTAAGGTCGCAAATGGGGGTGACCTTGAAGTGCGCGCAAAAGCAAACGAGTATGGTGAGCCGGGTTCGTCGTCGTGAACCGGCGAAAAAGGAGAGGCTGAGCCTCAGCCTGACGGTAAGGCGCCAGCGTCAGTAGAGGACCGGTCTCGCTCGGGACAAGCATGATCCGTCAGGCATACCTTCCAGGACTGGCAGACTGAGCAGAGGGCGCTGAGGAGCTGAAGCCGCTCCCGAGTAGTACACGAAACGTCGCCTTCGGCCGCAAGGTGGATGACAGCGTACTGAAGCTCGAGCGGCAGAAAGGACCTGAAGGGTGGGGGCTGTCAGCATTGGGCTGACTGATGACCTCACATCTGAGCACCTCTCCGAGCGCTACTCATACGCACATGATCACTTGATCGATCCCTCAGTTGCTTGAACTGAGAGCTGAGTGCCTACCAATCCTAGAGTCAACGCGAAGAGTTCAAGAGGAGAGCTGGTCAGCTCGTGGCCGCCTTATTAAGCGCCTCGACCGGACCGACAAAAAGACCGACGATTGCGCTTTACCGATGGTCGCAACGGCCACTGAGTCCTCTTACTCGGATACGCGGGCGATGCTGCTGCTGCTACCAATAAATGCGGGCTATCATGGCCGAGAAGCGCTGGCCGAAGGCAGGTCGATGAGCTCCGTCTGCGCCGGTTGTTTCGCGCAGCAGTACTGTCTCTGGCCTCCGATCTTGCTCCGACGGTTCATGCGCTTCTGACTCTAACGACCCGTTCGCTGAGAGAAGGCAACCCTCGATGCCCGTAGCTTGCTGACTATTCAGTTTTTTGAGTGGAGCAAGCAAAGATATTGAACATGTCTTGAGAAGAAAGACTGGATATGGCGAGAGATCTAAAACAGGCCAGCAAAGGGTCCGAGGCGCCCCTTGTCGAGTAAACCAATCTGGACGAGGGCGAGAGCCACAATTGTGACACCAACAGCCGGAAGAACGACCGCCGCTGACATGCTGGACCCAGACGAGGTTGGATCAAGTCTAAGTCTGAAGGGTGACGAATTGTGCCGTCAGTACTGGTCTTCTCAAAACGAAGTTCGCTTAGGGGTTGGTCCTCACTGACGCCGAGTGGGCGGACGGGTACAGACCCTGAAACTTGCTAACAAACAGCGTGTTCCCTTTGATGAGGCGTGTGGCCCAACTCCCGAGGACACCAACCATCGGAAGAAGGGCCTGACCCTTCTGGCTACCGACGGGAACGACGAGGACCGTCAGAGGCTGAGAGACCTTGGCAAGGGCCTGCGACCCCGAGGTGAGGGCGAGAATACTGCGAAGCAACGACACGTCAGCTAAAAGACCACCTCGGGCGCAAGGTGACCAGAGAGGGCTGAGCCGGACCTCTTAGCAACACAGTCGGCGTCATTCCCCGCTGAGATGGCGGTTGGGCCACCGGGCGAATCGGCGACGTCACCGATCGCAAAGTAATTGCTGGTCGCAAAGGGTCCTTCTCGGGAGTCGACCTGTGAAAGAGGACAGAGTATGGGTCAGATTGACTGATGAATTGATTGTCGAACGCGACCAGCGCAAAAGGGACGGACCAGAAGAAACGCGTCGACCTTGACGAAGCCCGACGCGTTAAGAGCGGAAGGTGCGACATCCTCGACGATTCGCGAGTTAGCCCTGACACCGGCCGTGGCAAAGATGAGGTCGGCTGGAAATTGAGTCCCGAGTCAGACCGCTCAAGACTAAACGAGGGCTTCACGAAGGGAGACATCGTACGGACCCTCAAGCACCCGGCCGTCTGTGAGCGTGACGGAACCAGTTTTTTGCTTCAATTGCTCCGCGGAGACCTTCTGGCCAAAGATGAGCTTAGCGCCCACGCTCTTAAGATCAGCAGCGAGCCTGTTCGACAACTTTACCGGCCACTGGTCGTTCAGTAGGCGGTCGCTCGACTGAGAATGCGCAGGACGTAGTTGTTCAGTACGGATCCGCGCCTGCAAGGAGATGTCGAGCACGGACTTGGACGATTGTAACCTGCTTCTCCGGGTAGCGCTCAAGAATCTCTCCCGCAAGCTCGATACCGACCGTGCCGCCGCCGACACAGACGATGCGCTGGGCAGCTTTGATGTCCCGCTGGATTTTGCGAAGACTCTCCTTGCCGGCCTCCAGCGAGTCAGCGATGAGCCGCATAGGTGAGCCGTATGTTGAGCCAGTGGCAATGACGGCGATCTGATGAAATCGATGGTTGATACCTCAGTCTGGAGGCAACGGATGAGCAGAATAAAATTCAGACACGGACGTCAAAGTCGATCCGGGTGCCGAAACCTTCGTTCGGCCGGTTGGTTTCGACGAAGCCGTCACCGAGCTTGACGACACGCGTCTCGGACAGCATCACATGACGGCTGTCAGATGCGAAGAATCCCTTGAGCTCGGCAAAGACTTTGTTTTCCCAGCCATCTACGACGGCGGCTCGTAGGGCGGCAATAGGATAAAAGGAGAAGGCCTGCAGGGATAGGCGTGAGCAATCAACCGCGACCCTTCTGAAAGAGGCAGCTCGAGCAATGCACCTGGCTGTCGATGAGAATAATGCGATGCGATGGAGGAAGCTTCTTCTCGAGTGCCCTTGCGAGCGGGGCACCAGCTGAGCTCTGTGACACCAGTCGAGAAGTCAGTTGTTCATCTCAGGTTGAGCTTTAGCGCCTCCGAGCTGGCCGCAGAAGAGCTGCGGAAGCGTGTGGAACTGACAGCGCCGATGATGACCACATTCTTCAGCTCTTTGGACATGGCGGACGGGTGAGCAAAGGGATGGGAGGAATAGTCGCGGTACACGCTGAGGGGTTGTGGTCGGGAGGGACGATGGATGTAACGCAACTGGCGTCCAAGAAGGCCCGGGCAACCGGCCTGACGCTCGGCCGACCGAGGTCAGCCAAAGGCCGAGCTTATTTCGAGCCGGGCGCAAATTCGTGGAAGACGTGTCAGATCATGTTCATTGAGAGCGTCAGCAACCCTCTCATAGTCAGAGGGGAGGGCGTCTGCTTACGGAGAAGCGCGAGCTCTCGCTGCTTGCAGACGCTGGCGAGCTGGTCAGCAAGGGTTGCGAGCGAGGGAACCGATCCGGAGCCGGATGAGTGTCGATCGCGCCTCGGCCGCCGACGCTCGCTCCGAAGACGTCCAGCGCGCCGTTTTCCATCAGCTGTTGAAGCGACTACAGAGGTAGAGGTAGATCAGGTCAGTCCTGCCCGCCGGCACAGGATAATCTGTCTGTATGCTGGTGAGCCGGGCAAACTGGGTTGCCGGGATATTGTCATCATCCTGCTTCCGGCGCATCTGCAAGCAGCCGAACAAACAAAAGCTTGCCTTACACCCGAGACTTCATCGGGCATGACAGACCATCTTTACATCTCAACGTCTACTTATGATGAGCGCTCACGCTGGTCTTCCAACTCCGTGCGTGAAACCGGATGCCTGCAGGCCGCAGCTCTGTTTTGCGTTCCCGACGTTGGCGGTCTCTGGTGGCTGGCTTTTGGCGATGAGGGCGTCTGCACCCGCACGTTGCTTCGCCAAGCCCACACACGGGCTAGAGGCCTGCTTCGAGAAGTTTGGGAGGCCCTCGAGGCCGGCGGCCCTGTCTCGACTGGCGGACGGAGCGGTTGATTAGCCTACTGAGTGCTGCCCGGTCGGCGCTGCCAAAGCATACAAGAAAGGCGAGAGGGTGTCTTCGGACTGAGATCTCGCCTCGTCTCCGTCCCGGCCCTGCCTGAAACGTGCGGCTGACCCTGATACACCGGACGATGTTGCAGGCCTCCGGTATGGCCATGTGGCGCGGGCTGGCCCGCAAGTCATGCCGGGCTTGCACGCACGCACGGTTGCTCTGAGGCTGCACCGCTGCTTTCCTCTAAAGGCCAAACGAGCTGTCGAGTAGATTGCTAGCATCCCTTCGACCAGCAGATCACCTCCCCTTCCTCTCTATCTCGCAAGATGGCCGCCACCTTCCTGTCCGCCTCGGCGCTCGCTCTCATCGCCATCCAGACCTCTCAGGCCGCCTACCTGCCTAATCAGCTCCTCCCACGCCAGTCAGCCGCCGCTGAGATGACTGCGCCGGCCAACACTTGCCCCGTCCCTGCCCCGCTCCAGACGGTCTGGGAGCCCTCGATCCCTCGCAAGAACGCCAAGGGTGAGGACGGCAGCCGGCAGAGTTTCGGACCTCCCAACGTCGGCCAGGGCAAAAACAAATTCGGCCAACCGTTGACCCCGGCGCAGGGCAAGAAGTCGAAGGTGCACTTGACTACGCTCGCGGCGATCGATTATCGTCGGCTGACCAAAGCCTGCTTCTCTTCGACCGGCCCATCTAGGTCCGCAACTTCATCTTCTCCCTTCCGGACGGTGTGTACCTGCTGTTGATGGTTCCTTCTCAGCTTTATCACCAATCCTGATCTCTTCCCGTTCGTTTTGTGCCCGTTCTCCTTCAGGTTTTGGACCGGCGTCGCAGACGTTCGCCCGCGATTACTACCAGCACGTCAACGGCCTCGACTGGCACTCACAGCTTCCGGCCGACACCATCCTGATCGGCTCAGTCCGGACGCGCTCGTCCGATTCTTTTGTCACTGACTCGGCCGCCGCTGCAACCGCTTACGCCTCTGCCGTCCGCACGTACAATGGTGGCATTGGTGTTGACGAGGATGCCAATCCAATCGGGACTGTGCGTGATCCGAGCAAAACCAATACTACCTGCCTCACTCATGCAACCCATCTCTTCCCCCAGGTCCTGGAAGCTGCCAAGCGGCAGAACTTCACGACCGGCATGGTCGTGACCTCGCGCATCACGCACGCCTCGCCGGCTGCGTTCGCCTCGCATGTTTACGACCGCGACCTCGAGGACCGGATCGCCGAGCAGCTCGTCGGCGGTACTCCACTTGGCCGAACGGTTGATATCCTGCTCGGCGGTGGCGCGTGCTGGTTCCAGCCCAACACGACGACGGGCTCGTGCCGAGAGGACGGCATCGACGTCTTTGCCGACGCTGAGGCCAACGGCTACAGCGTTTTCCAGGACCGTGCCGGCTTCGACGCACTTGGCGGTGGCAAGAACGCCACCCTCCCTTTCCTTGGTCTCTTTACCCCGAGCCACATGTCTTACGAGGTCGACCGCAATGCGACCAAGGAGCCGTCGCTAGCTGGTGAGTTCAGTGACCAAAAGCTGCGAATCGACAGACAGCTCACCATAACTTCACTGTCGACCTCGCAGAGATGACATCGACCGCGCTTCACGCCCTCAAGGCTGCCACACAGGACACCGAGCAGGGCTTCTTCATCTTCGTCGAGGTGCTTTGCGCTTCGCGGCCAGCAGCAGCCATTAGTCGAGATGCTGATCCGGAAAACTCCACCTCAGGGCTCTCGCATCGACCACGCCGGACACTCAAACGACCTCGTCGGTCACGTCCATGAAATCCTGGCCTGGAACGACGCGATCCAGGTTATCAAGGTGCGATGCTGCTAAGGTTTCGGCTCATTTATCGTGGTGCTAATTGATCTGCTGTCCCCGTCCGCCTTTCAAAGGACTTCATCGACGAAGATGGCGAGACAGTCATGATTAGTGCCGCCGACCATGAGTGTGGTGGTCTCGTTGCCGGTGGCGCCTTTACTGGTGCACCTGAGTACGGATGGCTTCCGGAGGCCGTGCAGGCTGCTTCGCACACGTCGTCATACCTTGCCTCGCAGATCACGAAGTACAAGGGCGACGACCTCAGCGGGTGCGTCTCGTAGCCTGCCCTTCCTGAAGACCGGCAATGCGTCGCTGACGACAACAACTTTGACCCTGCTCTTAGCTACATCCAGAACACCATCTTCCCGCAGTACGGCATCAACGATGCCAACGAGACCGAGGTCTCGGTCGCTGTTGCCCGCAATGCCTCGTCATCCTTCCTCGACATGCACATCGCTCAGTCACTTACCCGTCGGGCGATGTGCAAGTGGACCACTGGTGGACACTCGGCTGTCGACGTCAGCCTCTATGCCTACGGCGACGACGAGCTCACGAACGTGCTCATCGGCTCGCATGAGAACGTCGAGCTTGGTCAGTTCATGATCGATACCCTCGGTCTCGACCTCGACGTCATCACGCAGGAGCTCAACGCCGACGAGAACAAAGACTGGCTCGAGAACCAGGTCGGCCAGGCCAAGGTCATCGACGGAGAGCGAGTCGGCGGTGCCATCAGCCGCCGCGCGCATCACCACTGCTAAGCGCCT
This sequence comes from Cystofilobasidium macerans, assembly GCA_014825765.1. NCBI lineage: Eukaryota > Fungi > Basidiomycota > Tremellomycetes > Cystofilobasidiales > Cystofilobasidiaceae > Cystofilobasidium > Cystofilobasidium macerans. The sequence continues at coordinate 73,992 of MVAP01000012.1, read as the reverse complement.
CAAATCTCTGTGCCCAGATTGACTGCCCGTTTGGCCTCTGAGCCTCGAGTCTCTGTCATACCTGGGCACATTGCACTCGCGCCTTTCCGATCGTTGCCTTTCTCTCTTAGACAAGTGCCCCTTTGCAAAAGTAATAACCGTCCACCTCATGCTTTGCTCTTGTATCCGCTCTTCACCCGTTTGATCTGCCTCTTAGAGCAGCATGCATCTCTCATGCCCTCCTTCTGCCATGGTCCGCTTCTTCTCCTGCCCCTGCCCGTCGTACGCAACTTCTGACTTCGAAAGAATCGTGAGGACGGTTGGGTCGTAGGCTACTGCGCGGCCGTATGGTTAGTACGGCGGCGGCGCCAAGGGCGAGCAGCTGCAGAAGCCAGCCTCGGTCAACGAGCTTCCTCATCCCATCACTCAATCTCCCTCACCCTCGGTCCTACTTCTTCCTTTCACAAGCTCTCGGCAATACTCTTGCGTCCCCTCCTCAGCTTTCCATTTGGCCAACCTTACCGGTCGTTCTCACTCAGCCTGTCCCGCCGCCTCGCCGGCTCTCATCGCTCGCTATGACTACCCCGTCAACCTCGTCTAGCTGGACGCCTGATCAGCGCCTCACGCTGCTCTTCCCACCGTCTCTCATCCCAACGGCAGTGTCCTCAGCTCTCTCTTCAGCTTACCATGTACGTGTTGGCACTGTCGGGCGCCTCGACCGCTCTGATAGGTCGGCACTGATGAGGCGGCCGCACGCCGTGACCCCCAACAGATCCGGCCGCTCGCCTCCGACGACCACCGGAGGGGTCACCTCACCCTACTTCGCGTCCTAACTCAGGCGCCCGAGCTCGATGCGGCTGCTTATGGGGAAGTTTTCGACGACATGCGCTGCCGCGGCCGGCGAGGGGGCTACTACCCGCTGGGTGAGTCTCGGCTGAGCCCCGGATTTCACGCTCGAGCGACCCGGTTGGGTAGCGGTCGATTGGCTCCTTCGCTGAGACTTTTACCGTTCGGTTATTCTTATCCGCATCAGTGATCGTCGACAAGGCGACCGACATGCTCGTCGGCACCGGCACGCTGCTGGTCGAGCGCAAGTTCATCCGCAGTCAGTCCCTGCCTTCCGCTCTCTCTTGCAGCTTGCTTAATACCAATCACCTCTTTGAGAACAGGCGCCGGCCTCGTTGGCCACATTGAGGACATCGCCGTCTCGAAGGCGGTTCAGGGTCAGAAGCTCGGCCTGCGCGTCATCCAGGCGCTCGTCGGCGTTGGCGAGCGGCTCGGTTGCTACAAAACAATCCTCGACTGTAGCGCCGAGAACGTCGGTGCGTGCGCTCGAGTCCTCGCGAGGGGTCCTTCTGCTCGGCTGATCAATTGGCCTCCTGCAGCCTTCTACGAGAAGTGTGGCTTTTCTCAGAAAGAGTTCGAGATGGTTCGTTAACCGTCCAGCTCATGCCTCTCGCTGACTACTGGTTGACGTAATGTGCCGCTTGCACCTTGCAGGTCAAGTACGCACAGACGCCGCTGCCGACATCGGCCGAGGTCGATGCGCTCTTCCGGCCATCGACTCCGGGTGGGTCAAAGCTCTAGACGGCCAGCCCCTGCTCGCCTCCTATCGTCTCTCCAGCCCTTCCTTCGCCTCGTAATCCGACCCTCATCGCTCATGCAGCGAATGTCATGTTCTACAACAGCAAAGATTGGCGACGCATGTCCGGAAAGCGTATTTATTGGCGCCAGCCAACTCAAACGCCCTCGCGCCCCTTGCGATCGACATCCTCGCGATCCCCGTGATCGCCCTCCTCGTCGTCGAGAGCGTCGAACGGCTGCCAACCAAAGATCGCGTCCATTTCCTCCAGACTTTTCCCCTTCATCTCTATTCGGACATAGGAAGGGCGTCAGTGACAGCACTGCGGGCCGATGGAGGTCGATGGTGCTGACCAGGGATGAAGAAGTATGCAAACACGCCGGCGCAGAAGCAGAAGGCTCCGAAGAGGAAGAACATGCCGTACCCAAGCGAGCGTGACATGGCGGGCGTGCTGCGGGCAATGATGAACTGGAATAGCCACTGACAGCTCGCGGTATACGCGGCAGCAAACGACCGGATCCGGAGCGGATAGATCTCCGAGCACTGCCAAGTTGTTGCTGCGTCAGCGACCGCGTAGGTGAGAGACTTACTACCAGGTCTGGACGAACGATGATCCATGCGAGGCCGTTCCAGGAGGCACAAAAGATGATGCCGAAGAGCATGATCGCCGCCGTAGCGGCCCGACCTCCGGCCGCAGTGCTTGCAGAGACGGCAGCTCCAGCAGCAGTTGAAGGGTGGGCAACCTTGATGTACGCACCGAGGTAGAACATGCTGTCGTGGAGTTGCCATGATTAGGGAGGTCTTGAACCTCAAGCGAAAGAAGCGAGACTTACCAGACTGTGCAGCCGGCAGCACCCCACAGCAGCGGCTTACGTCTTCCAACCATGTCCACAAAGAAGCCAAGGAACACGACCGAGGCAACGGCCTTGAGCGCGCCGTAGATGCCGGTGTAGAGTGACGTTTGCCTGTTGCGAAAAGAGACTCCTCGAGTTCAGTGAGATTCATTTGTGAGAGGCGAACCTGGGTGGCCGACGCACGTTACGCCAATCGATGTGAAAATTCGAGGGGAATAGTAGTTGATCGCATTCGTTCCCACCATGTTCTGAAACGCCATCATGAAGAATCTGTGCGAATCAGCAGGACGTCAGTCATGACAGCGGCTGATCTTAAAACTCGCGCGGGCTCACCCGATCGCCATGCGGTTGCGGATACCCTTGCTGAAGATGTAGCGGGCCAGGCCCTTCCAGTACGCCTTGAACCACGCCCAGTGACCGTCACGCCTGTCCTTGTCGCTCAGGATAGAAACGTCGCGGACCTGACTCGAGATGGCCTCCATCTCAGCGACGATGTAAGGGTCGTCGACCGGCAAATTGCGTAGCCAAGCTAAATTAGCGAGCGCCTGTTCGGTTCGCCCTTGCTTGACAAGGAAGCGGGGGGTCTCTCGAACGAAGAACTGAGAAAAGAGGAGATCAGCCAGGGACGAGGGAGAGAGTGCCAGGTGTATGGTAAGCAACGTACTAGCGATACCAGCAGCATGCCTGACGGGACGAGCTGGATGGCATTCGGGATCCGCCATGACTTAGAGGCGTTCAAGTCGATCGGTCCCGCCGAGATGCCGAAGTTGATCCAGAACTGTCGGGGGGACGAGGAAGAATGAGCCTGAGCACCGAAGCACAGGTCGAGACAACCAGCAAAGCGAGACGCACCCCGACGACGGCTCCGACTTGGTACGCAATCTCGTAGAGGCCGACGAGCTGGCCTCGGACGGCCGGGACGGAAATCTCGGCCAGCATGGCCGGAGCAGCGCAGGTGATGCCTCCGACGCCAAGACCGACGAGGGCCCGGCCGGCGTAGACGTACGAGAGCTGGTCCGTCGCGACCGTCAGGAGGATGGCGCCGACGATGAAGACGACGGTGGCGACCATCAGCGCCAGGCGACGGCCGACCGACTCCATTAGCGGGAAGCCGAGGAGCGCTCCGCCAAAAGCGCCAGCTTGAAAAGTTGAGACGATGTTCGCCGAAATAACCTGCGACAGCGGTAGAGGACATGGGCAGGGCAGCTGGCAGTGATCAATAACGATAGCGATTGGGCTCGGACGCGAACTGTGTTGGTCCGGCTATACGGACATCTAGCTCGCTCTTCGGCAGGCCCGCGAGGCCGAAGTCTCGGGTGAAGGAAGGAAGGGTGATCGTGACGCCCTGCAGGACGAAAAAGGAGGCGTCGCCCATAAGCCGTCAGTCGGCGTTCGGATCCGAGGGCGCTAGTGGAAGGGCGGAAGCGGGACAGCTTCAAAAAGGACAGACGATATACGAGCTGTCGTAGCCGAATAAGCAAGCTCCCCAAGCGACGGCAAGAGCGCTCAGATAGAGTCGTAACGAGCTTCGCGGGTCGCCGGGCCGAAGGAGTGGTCAGGTCGGGGCGGCCGACGTGCAGAGCTGCGGCGCGGGCAACAGAGAGCGCACACTCACTAGACCTGAGGCGGCGTCGGCCGGTCCTCTTGCGCTTTCGCAAACATGCCTAGATACGAGCTGCGAGTGGGCGTCCTGTACGAGTTCTGAACAGGAAGGGAATCCTTGCGGGGTCGTTATTTCAAGGGTTGGTCGGTCTGCGCCGGCTCGTCGTCGCTCCGTCGGCGTCGAAAGTCCGACCCGTCACGCCAGGCTGAACCGAGGCTTGCTCGGCGCCAGCTTCAGGATTGCTGGCCGTTACTGTGATTGCCTGTCCCCAGCGACACCCTGTCAGAGCCCCGTCAGACGATCCAGGCGACTCAGTAGCATTCTCCATCTCAGACTACAGTACAACAGCTTCATATCTATCCCGCACCAACAAATCCTGCCCGCTTGCCGGTCAAGACGCCCACTTTGACCCGGCGGACCCGCAGCTACCCACCGTCCCTCCGAGCCCCCCACGTTCTCGACGATGGCCGTCGTTACGCAGGTCGCCATCGCGCTCATCACTTTGCCAGCTCTTTATATTGCGACGATCTGGTCCTTTCCGCGCCATCTTTCGGCGCTTCAGCCGAAGCGGCGAGGCTGGGTGCTCACGCTCTGGTCGTCAGCCTTCCTCACGCTCGCCTCGCTGCCGTTTCTCGCCGCCTTCATGCGCTGCGGAGGCGACATCCCGGCCTTTCAAGCCGCGGCTGAGGCTCATAAAGACACGGCGGTGTGGATGTGCGTCCTCTTTGGCGCCTTCCTGATTGAGGACACTATCCTCGGCCACGCGCTTGGGGTAAGTCACATCTCGTCTCGTCCGTCCTCGTCCCACCCGGACGACGCACGTGCTGACCCTTAGGCCGTCTCCTGCAGACGATCACGATCCTGACTGGCTTTGTTCACCATTCGGTCTATACCCTCGTCGTTCTTTATGCCATCGCCAGCTCGCAGGCCTACATCTTTGCCCTCTGCGCCTTCCTCGAGCTGCCTACGTTCCTCCTTGCGCTCGGCACCATTGTCCCAAAGGCTCGGAGCGACCGTCTCTTCGCCGTCGTCTTTGCTTTGACTCGGCTTGCCCTTCACGCCTGGATTCTCGCAAGCTTCGCGCGCGAGGCGTTCGGCGCCGAGAACCCTGTCGCTGGCCGGGGCGTTGTCGCGCTCATTTCACTGGCGCTTATACTGTGCGTGGCCCGTACCGCCTCCTCCAGTGGCCTGGTCAGCTACTAATGTCGTGCGATCGATCGGCTCACAGTCATATCCACTGGTTTGCCAACAACATCAAGGGCATGGTCGCCCGCCATCGGCTCGCCTCAACCCCGTCCTCGCCCTTCCCGACGCCGCGGACAAGTGCGGCGCTCTCGGTACCGCCTCTGCTGTCGCTGGCCTCGGCCTCATTACCAACGGACGTGCACCTCTCGCCGAGCGGTTCGTCAGCCGTTGGCTCGGAGGAGGATCTGCTCGCGACGCCATACGATGGCGCTGCCAGAGACAGCGGATGGGATCTCAAGACCGACGCCGGCGGGACCGGCTGGATACCTGTCATCGTCATTTAGGCTTGGCTCTCCTTCCGACTCTCTTTGTCCCAACATAGCTCCCGCTTGTATTTGGCCATCCTTGTCTCCACTCTAACTCTGAACGAATCTGATGACGCTCACGACCTCACGTAAAAGGCCCGCTCACAACCCTTTTCGCTTACTGCTACAGGATGATTGTTGTGGAGGAAGCAGTACCGTTGCTGTCATTGAACATCATTTGACGGCCTTGAGTGCCGGGCAGAGGATGATCCGATTCGAGAGAACGAGAGAAGGGCATCAAAACTCTTCAATTCGAAGTCGTGCTGTGAATCGCCGACGGAAGCGGCAGGCATCTAAATGGGGCGCTTTCCAAAAGTCGTGTGAGTTTCGGCAGAAGAGTGCAGTAAGCGACTTGGACCTTTCTTGTATCGTTGACAAATCGTGACGCCGAGGTGAAGCCGACGGACTTCAAGCTTCCGGGCGGTGAGAATGTTGCGCCTCTGTATGGATGACAAGAATCTCGCAGGTTCGACAAAGCCGACGAAGTTGAGGTCCGTAGAGCGGGGCTATGAGGCGCTCGAAAAACCCCTCTGACACGCGCGGGGGAGAGGTGAAGTCGCTCCGGGTGGCCGACGTGAATCAATGACGGGTTAGTACTACGCAATTCGAGGATGTGGAAGGGATTGCGGGTCTGAGACCAAAGGCGAAGTCAGTCGCATGCCGACGAGAGGACTCGAAGCGCAACGCACCAAGCCCCACGGATTGATAAGTTGCCAAGGTGGGGTGTTGGCTGCGTCGCCGTATCCTTCATGAGCCCGAGACGCCCTTTGGTTCTGGCTGTCGGCCGACGCAGCAGCATACTCGCCCTCTTTTCGATGCCCCGACTACTCGCTGCCAGCAGAAGGTAACATGCGATGGGGACGAGAGCAAGGCAGAAGGGACGGGAGAAAAAGCAGAGGCTAACGACCGCTTCTAGGATGTTGCGATGGGACCGATAAAGGGGCGAGCGGGAGGCGAGCGGGCGAGAGGATGTGTCTGACGATGAAGGGGGAGAGGTCATGCAACCCGACATGTTGGTAAACTAGGTGGGAGGTAAGCTAGGAGGGAACGACGACGGAGGTAGGCGTAAACAGCGGGGCACCGGGAGCTGGCATGGGATGGCGAGGGCGGATGGCGGGATACAACTAGAATAGGAGCTCGAGGGGACGGGGACCGAAAGATTATGCGCGAGGTCGACGACGCCCCCGTCCGACCAGTAGGCTGAGTGGCCGTGCAATCACGAGAGCCGACGTAGGGTACCAGTAAGGTGCCGCCCGGACAACCCTCAGGGCTTGCCGGACGAAAGTCTATAAAAGGATCGGGAGAGGGGTGCGATAGCGGACAAGCGGCGGGTGCGCGGAATGGCCAAAGACGACGTTGAAACGATGACAGGAAGGAGGGCGAAAGGGATCGGCCGCCTCCTCACTTCTTCGTCTTCGACTTGAGGATGTCGAAGCCCGTCTTCTTCTGCGGGCCGGCCGGTTTCGGTGGCGCCGGCGCCGGAGCCGGCGGTGGGAGCGTCGTCAAAGCCGGCAGCCCGGCCGAGGACGAGGCGAAGGATCCAGCCGAAGACGACTCGCCCGACTCGCTCCGCCTGCGCTCCATCTGGTCGAGCTCGCCCTGGACGACGATACCGCCGAGCCAGGGGTGATCGACCATGTCGCGCGCCTGGGCCCGCTTGTCTCCGAGCAGGTGGAGCATCGGCTGGAGGAACGAGGCGAAGAGGTCGGCCTCGTCCTTGGTCATGCCATACTTCTCCTTGAGGACCGACGTCAGCGGCCAGTAGCGCAGCTTGTGGATGTGCTTCAGCTCGCCCGTCTTCTTGAAAAGCTCCTTCGAATAGCGGCCGCCGAGTGCTAGCGATCTCGGCACGTCGCCGAGAAGCTCGATGATCTGGGCCATGTGGTCGTCGTCCTTGTCATATTTTGTGCCTGGCTGCGGATCGAAAAGGTAGTCTCCCGTAATGAGTTCGAAGATCTGGAGAGGCAGGTGGATGGGGGACACAGAAAGTCAGCACAAGGCGCTCTCAAGAATAGTTGACATGCGCGGAGGAGGGCGTACGAGGGCAGCGGCGCTCCAGTTGTCGACGGTCGGACCCCACGGCGTGCCGATGATGATCTCCGGACAACGGTACTGGCGCGTCTGGATGTCGTTGGTGAAGTGATGGTGAACCCAGCAAGCGTTGCCGAGGTCGGCGATCTTGACGGTGATGCGCTCCAGCGAGGCCGGGTCGTACGGTGCAGGCGGCGGCAGCGTGGATGGGTCGCCCGCGGCCGGTGCCGGGTGGTAGTCGGGCAGCGAGCGCGCGCCAGCGCCGTGCGACTGAGGGATGACGGACCCGGACACCAGCGACTCAGCCAGACCCGGAGGAAGGGCAGCAAGCGACGCTGGGTTGAGTCCGTCGGCGCCCGGCGAAGGCCGCGCGGGAGGATCGTCCGAAACCGAGAGAGTTGACATGAGCGAGGTCGAGACGCCGACAGGCAGCTGGGCCGTCGAAGCCATCGGCGTGTTGGGCGCTGAGACGAGCTGGTCGGTCGACGAGGAGCTATTACCATTGACGATCGGCGGCCTGCCGGCGCTCAGGCCTGAGAAACCCGACGAGCCTTCAGCATGATGCTCGTGCACCTGCTGCGAGAGGAGCGAGAGGTGCGACGTCTGGGCCGGAGCCGGCGGCGTCGCCTTCTTGAAGAAGTCGTCGGCCGGCGACGCCGGCGGCTGGCCGGCAGCGCCGTTGCTGCTACCCTTGGAGGCAGCCGCCATCAGACTCGCTGACGCGACCGGCGCGGGCGACGAGTTGGAGATGGACGTCATGCCGAAATTGTGGCGGTCGAGCATTGAGCCGCTGCCGTATGAGCTGCTCGGGCTCGGGAGCGGCTGGCTACCAACGATGAAGATGCCCTCTCGCCGCGGCGTCTGCGTCCCACCCCGGCCCTGGCTCGGCGGCACGCCGACAAGCTTGGTTGGCACCGCGGCCGGACAGCTCGCGAGCTCGGCCGCGACAACCGACTCGACGTCGTCGATGCAGATGAGGACGTTTTCTGGCTTCAAGTCGGTGTGAATGATTTGACACGAGTTGTGGAGGTAGTCGAGGCCAAGCAGGACCTGCTTGGCAATCTGCTGAACGATATGCGGTGGTACGCCCCGGTGCTGGTAGCGCTTGATAAGGCCAAGCAGGTTCTCGCCGAGGACCTCAAAGACCATGCAGACGTGCGTGCCGTTCGGGCCGACGTGCATGAAGTCGTCAAGCAGGGCCACGACGTGCCGCCTGCCGGGGTGGTTTGGGTCGGCCGTCGCGAGTTTCTGGACGAGTTGGATTTCGTCCAAGGCCGTCTCGGTATAGTGGCTGTCGGACTTGACTACTTTGAGCGCGACGTGTCGTTTGACGCTGCAGGTGGTCGGCCAGATGGTCAGCGTTTGGTCGACGCGAGCTCGCACGAGCGACCATCTCGCTGCCTTCGAGTGATTAGTACAACCCCTCGTTGGCATCCGGCTGCAGCTCAATCAAGCCACAACCTTGCTCCCTTGCGCTGCCTTTCGTTTCGAGGGTCTAAAAGTTCAGGAGCTGAGGGATTGGAGGAGAGGGGGACGCACTGCTCGTCGCGCGCCAACCAAACAGTCGAAAAGTGCCCCCAGCCGAGCTTGCGGACGACGACGTAGCGACCGTCCTTGAAGGTGTCGCCGATCGAGATTGGGTGGTAGCCTCCCGGGCGGTACTCCTCGAGGTCCTGCGGACGGCAGACGGGCGCAAACCGGGTCAAGCGGCGGGCAAGAGGTCAGCACGGGCGAGGGAAGGGGCGGTGTCTCAACCCGCCCGACCGAGCCCGGGCGCAAGCCCGACGCGCGTCACAGGGCCCTCCTTAAGGCAGTGGAAGCAGCAGACGGACCTCCTCGTCCTCGGTCATGACGCTCGTCGCCGACTGGGACGACGACGGGTGCGAGGCAATCGACGACGGCAGTGAGGCGCCCGGGTGGGAGGTTGCCGCGGCCGAGGGGATAGGCTGAGGCGCCGAGTGCTGCATTGCGCCCGCCGAGATGGGCCAGCCGGGAGCGCAAGTTGGGTCCGGCATCGCGCGCAAACGGAGGCGAGAGGAATAATGTCATCGGCGAGAACGAACCGGGCGAGCAGGATAGAATGAAGAAGGACGTATGACAGGGAGGAGGGCTCGGTCAGCATCCTCCACCCAGTCGAGGCTGCCTCGCTCAACCGAGCGTGCGGCGATTGGCGGCGCGCGTGGGCGGCGCGCGAGCGAGAAGGGGAGGGCAACGCACCGAGGGCACGGGCACGGGGCCCGAGCTTGACCCGAGAGGGGGCATCTGGGTCATCCGGCCTTTGAGAGGAGACGATGAGCTGGAGAGAGCTAAAGTTGAAGGAATCGAGAAGATACGCTGTTCGGAAAGGGAGGGAGGGGAGGGCTGGAGCATGTGCCAGGAGGAGAAGGCGGCATCAGCCCTCGCGTCCTGCCGGGCCCGTTGCCAGCCTCCCTGGACGGAAGGAAGCTGCTCGACGGAACGTACGCGACCGTCCGATGCGCTGAGTCGCCTGCGAGGGTTAGACACGGATGCCGGTCCGAGAGGGAGGGAGAAGGTGGCCAGGGAAGGAGGAAGGGGTCGTAAGGAGGCCAACGGCGGTCAGCGAGAGGGGCGCGATACGGGCGCGCGCGAGACGATTGTCAATGCCTGCCTGCTTCGGCCGGCCGGCCTCGGGCAAACACCCCCTCATCCCTCCCTCCTCCTCTGGTCCGGCTCGAGTCGGCTTCACATGTATTGTCGTCATCAGCGAGCGCTCAGGGTCATTGCCGTCCCTCTCACGAGACAAGCGTATGTAGCTATGCAGTCCTCCCGGCGTCGAGCTCAACCAGCGGTCGCGCGCCTTGTCTCTTTGCGCAGCGTCGGCAAGCGCCTCGGCTGGCTCGCAAAAGAAAGGGCGAGCGATGCGTCGGGGGCTGAACGGACGGAGTAAAACGACTCTGCCGCCTGCCGGCCCGCTTTCCCCGACGGGCTCAGGCGATAATATTCCGGCAGGCTGGCCAGAAGCCTCCTAATGACTCTTTCCTATCGCCGCCCGAAATGAACTTTGCTCCGTGCCCGTGCCGATAAAGCGTCGATCTGCGGTCGCAAGGCGCTCGCTGCCTTAAATTCCCAGCAAGCGGTAGCGATTGTAAGGCCACGTCACTTCTGCCTCCTCCCGCAGTATGCCTGCGCCTCGTCACATGCAGGCGGCCCAACCCCTCCGAGAAGGCGGCGATGACTGCTCCTTCCCGACTTCCGCCGATGCGGTCCGGCTCCAATTGTGTCAAGCGACCTCATTCTACAGCTCGCCCCTGCCCTTAATAAAGGCGACGGCCGAAGCAAGCCAGGCGCCAGCACTCGCCACCCACTGGTAGGGCGTGCCGATACCGAGGCCGCGATACCACCGGTAGAGGACAAAGGCGCCGAGCGAGCCAAAGCCAGCAGCCGCGAGGGCTGTTGGAAGTCGAGGGATTAGGCTCGTCGACGATTTGGCGGTGATGTGCAAGTTTCTTCGCGCGCAGGTAATCGAAGGGTCAGCGTGAGCTTGATTGAAAGGCTGGCAGGAAAACGCACGGATTCATGGCAACCCGGACCATTGCAGAAAAGACGTCGGCTGTCTGGCCTGGAGGAATCGATTGGAGTCAGTCGGCCGTGGGAAGTCGATTACCGAGCCGCATCCGGCAGCTCACCTAATCGTACGCTGACCGAGATGGGCACTGGCAGGCCGAGACGTTTGCAGTAGACATCTGGCTGAACCTCGTGCCGCTGTTGCGATAGGGCCGTCGGTCGCGTCAGTAGAGATGACGGCGGGAAGGGGGGTTCGTAAGCTCGACCCACCTGCTGCGCCAGGTCAAGATCCGACTTGGTAGCGACAAACAGACACGGTATCTGGTGGACGCCCTTGTATTGCTGCCGCAGGTTTGAGATGTAGGAAAACGAGTTGGTGTCGCTCGAGTCGTGCACGTAGACGATGACATCGGCCCGCTCGAGCTTCTTCGGATTGCGTAGCGTTTCAGACTCATAGATTGAACCGAACTCTTGCAGCTGTGGTAGCAAGCTCGTTAGCGAAGCGAGAGGAAGAACTGACATAGTAGCTGACGCTGACGCACGACGAGGTATTTCTCTCCACCGCCGCGCTCGACACCGTTGACAACCGACGTCACACGGTTTGTCGGCTCCCAGGCGTCCTCGAAGCCCTTGTTGGCAAATGCCCGAAGGAGGGCCGTCTTGCCAGAACCGGCCGCGCCTACAACATAGACGAGGAAGACGTTGCGCGTCACCTTGCCCGCACGCCGGTCCTGGCGTCGTGGGCGCGTCACCTTCAATGCATTCGTCGTCGGCTCGTCCTTCGAAGACGGTTGTGACGGGTAGCCAAGGTAGCACAGATATGCCAGTGTGATGCGGTGGTCGAGCAACGTCGTCATGCTGAGGAAGGCGGTGAGTGGTCGGGTCAGCGGGCGGCCGAGCTGGGCGCAGGTTGGAGGACGCACCTCCATTGAGCAAGCCACTATTCGAACGCAGAAGACAGAAGCGAGTCAGCACGAGGGACCAAGCAAGTTGAGCAAGTCGATCGACGAACCCCTTGCAGCGTGACCTTACCAAGCGATGTGACGGTCGTATCCGGGAAGCCCGTGCCAAGCCATGGGTTACCTGGCGAGGTTGAGAACACGTCTGCCATCTCGGCTTCTGACAGCGCTCCGTCCTCATCCTGCGCGAATTGAAATGATGAGCATCAGCGCTAGAGCGTGGAGGTACCAGAAAGAATTGGCACGGACTTGGTCGAAGATCTCGAAGATCTCGGTCAAGAACTGATAGCCGCTAGGCGAGAGCTCAACCGAGCAGTCGTAAGGGACTTCCAGTCTAGAAGATCGAGCGTCAGTAGCTTCATCGAGAGATAATCGTGAGCCAACGGTGTATGACAGGCAACTGACTTCGGACGGAGGACCTCCTCCTTCAGTTCGAGGTCCTCTCCGTAGCCGAAGCTCGAGAGGACGATCCAGATGGTGTCTGGAAGGACAGGCTTGCGAAGTCAGCGCGGAACTGCGTAGAAAACTCGAGCGATGCAATGAAACGCACCGACTCGTCCTTGGTGGATAAAACGCGTGTGGAAATACAGCATGCCCTCGGCCGTCATGCCGCCGTCGGTAACCATGGACGGGTCATGCTCGGCGATCATCCGGAACAGCGTGTCGATCTCCTGCAGCTGCAACGGAGTGTCGAAGCACTTGCGCTGGGCGCAATGGCATTACAAGGCGAGGACTGGGTTAGCAACTCAGGGAAGAAAAACGGGTTATTTATCGGGACGCACCTGGAAGTCATTCAGTTCGGTCGGGTCGAGCACGCCGTCCTTATTGACGTCGCAGAGCTTGAAGATCCGTCGCAGTGCATCAACGCACTTCGGTTTCAGGGCCTGCGAAGACGAGAGACTGTCAGCGGCTGAAGCCGTGATGGAAAAATAGTCGGCTGGGCATACGTGTTCCCTCGAGTCGTATAGCGGCGCCAAGGGGTAGCAGACCGCCTTGAGCGCAAAGAAGATGACTTCGGTCACGTTCAGCATAGTCCGGGCCGAAGTCTCGACGCACGTCTCAACCTCCTACGGACGACACGGAGGTAGTTCAGCAGACCCTCCTAGCAGACACGTTGCGCGCCGCCGGCACTGCGACAGACCTTGAAGTCGTTCATAATCGGCATGATCTCCTGCTCAAGGTCCTGATTCGTCACCTCGCCGCCGCGGAGGTCGATCTTGTTGCCGCAGAGGATGACCGGGACCTGTCGAGTATATGGAAGCTTTCAGACGGACTCATTCGCGACGTCAGACGTCGGCTCAACTTACGTTGACACCTTGCTGTCGGATGTACGGAAGCCACCACGCCGATAGCCGGTCGAATGACGCCGGCTGATCGATGCTGTAGACAATGACGATCACATGGGCTTTGCGCAGCTCGATGTCGAGATGTGAGCGCTCGGCTAAGCGGGCTGCGGGGGCGGGCGATGCAGCGCAAGAGTTAGCTCTAAGGTTGGTCGGCGCGCGACTGAGCCAGGCGAGAGCCGGCCGACACCAATTTCAGGTACGCAGGACGTACAGGATGAGTCGACGATGGAAGCGGTCACGCCCTCCATGCAGTCCGGTATCGTGATCTCGGGCAAGACGCGCTGGATCTGAGCGGGAGGCGAGCGTGCGGCCAACCGGAGGCGACGCATCAGCGCTCGGCACGCTTCGGCACACCTCCGACCGGTGTCGGAAGCACTTACATTAGGGACGAAGGATCGCTTGATGAACTGGGCACAGACGAGCAAAATCAGCAAAGCTCGGGACGCGTGGAGGAGCTCAGCTGGGCGCGTACTGAAGTGATCAGGGTCGACTTGCCGACACCCTCTGCCGGGACGTTGCGGAAGCGGCCGCCGCCGTCAAAGGGTCAGTCCTCCTGAGCCGAGCTCTCTCTGGTCGAGAGCCGAGCGAGGCGGGCTAGAAGACGCACCGTCACCGACGAGGAGGACCCGGACATCCCTCCTCATGAATACTAGCTGCTATGCGTGTTCGGCTGTCCGGGCCAGGAGCTGTGAGGACTGCGTTGGATTTAGAGCTCGAGTGCTCGTCGCGACGGGTTGCGAGGCTTTCCGGCCTGAGCGAGGGAGGCGGGCGAAGGGGCGACGGGGCACCTGAGTCAAGGGAAAGGATGAAGCCGGCGATCTGGCCTCGACAGCAGAAAGGAAATGGGTTGGGATTGAGATCTCTAAGTGTGCAGGAAGGGGCAGCAGGGGCAGCAAGGGAGTTGGAAGTCAAGGTGAACCGCAGCCCGCAGGCTTCAGTGCTCTCTCGCTCGTCTCCTGCCTGTCGATTTAGCCCGAAGCACTCGTCGACCTCATCTCACCAATCACCGCTCTCCACAAGAGCCAGTCGACGAGCGCTGGCAGCTCCCGACCCAAGTCCGAAGCAACAAGACAATGAACGGAATCGAGGTCGACATGGTCGACGTCTCGTCGGTCGACGAGCTCGACTTGATCGAGCACGCGCCCGCCCCGGCTGCTGCTGGGTTGGTCGCCCCGCCGGTCGTTCTGCGAACGGCCGTCGATCAAGAGGCCGAGCAACCACTGGCGGGCCCGTCGCGGATGGCAAGCCGGTCGCCTTTGCTGACGCGGCTTTCGGTGGCCGCCTCGACGACGAGCGAGCAATCGTCGACCCGCGTGCAGTCGAACGCGCCGACGACCCGGTTGTCGACGGGCAGCCTGACGCCCGAGCCGTCGCTCGCTCTGGCCCTCGCACCAAATTCGTCAAGGACAGCGCTCTTGTACGACGATCGGATGCTTCTCCATCGCGAGATTTACAATGATCACCCGGAGCGGCCCGAGCGAATTGGCGACACGTACGCGAAGCTTGAGCAGCGCGGCTTCCTGAAGCGGCTGCGGCGATTGCCCACGCGCGAGGTGACGCGAGAAGAGGTCCTACTCGTGCATTCTCTGGACCCTTGGGAGCGAGTACAGGAGCTCTACGGTCCGTCGGGGCCTCGTTGCGTGTCTTGTAACCCAGGGCCGCCAGCTGACCTTCGTCCTGGCCTGTCGCGCGCAGACATCGACGAGGCGTACGTCCGCGAGACGCACATGGACTACGAGAATCTCTCGCTCTACATCTCTCCCGACACGGCTATGTGCGCCAAGCTATCATGCGGAGGCGTGATTGAGACGGCTCTGGCCGTCATGGACCCGCTCTCAGGCATTACCAACGCCTTCGCTCTCGTCCGGCCGCCAGGCCACCACGCCGAGCCCGAACAGGGAATGGGCTTCTGCTTCTTCAACAACGTTGCCGTCGCCGCGCGTGTCGTACAAGAGCGTATCGGTCGTCGAGTCAAGACGGTCATCATCGACTGGTGAGCTGCTTAGTCCCGGCTGGGCGAGGCGTCGACGCTGATTATCTTTGGCTGGCCTCCATGACATGACAGGGACGTCCATCATGGTCAGTTTTAACCCCCTCACCGGCCTGCCGAACCGGTCCCTGATTCTTCGACTTCCTACTCAACAGGTAATGGCACACAGAAGGCCTTTTATGACGACCCCTCGATCCTTTACATTTCGATTCACCGCTACGACGACGGTACCTTCTACCCTAACTCGGATTATGCCGCCAACTGGCGCTGCGGCGTCGGCGAGGGCATCGGCAAGAACGTCAACGTCGCCTGGGGTCCCGGTCAGAAGGGTGACTCGGACTACATCTACGCGTTCCAGCGCGTGATCATTCCCATCTGCCAAGAGTTTGCGCCTGAGCTCATCTTTGGTCTGTCTCTACGGTCAGAGCCTGTCCAGGACGGAGCAAGCTGACTTGTAACCCGACTCCCACCGTCAGTCTCGGCTGGCTTTGATGCTGCGCGCGGCGACCCGCTCGGCGGCTACGACGTCACACCCGAAGGCTACGGCTACCTGCTGCACATGCTGAACGGTCTCGCCAACGCCAAGGTCGTCGTCGCTCTCGAGGTTCGTCGTCGGCCTCAAAGTCGATGCAAGCTGTGTCCCGCTGACTCATGCCCCATTGATCCCCGTGTAGGGCGGCTACAACGTCGACGCCGTCTCCGAGAGCGCGCTGACGTGTATCAAGGTCTTGATGGGCGATGGATACGGCACGCTGCCACCGATTGTCATCACCGACCTCACTCGGCAGACTATTCATGAGGTCGCTCGTATCCAGGCCGCACATTGGGACGTAATCGACGTCTTGCCGATTGAGCCAAAGAGCGGTGAGTTGCAACGCACAAATCGAGGTCGCGCACTCAGTTGCAAAGGAAGATTCTAACGAGTCAGACGTCTTGCTTCATCCGCACCAGACTACAATGCTGTTGCCGACTCACTCACCGATTTTACCGGTGCGTGCCATCCTCATACTGCTTGATGCCAGCCATTTGCTACTAACCTTCACCGGGTCCCTTCTACAGACATCGTTGCTGCCCAGCGTAGCAAAGCGCTATACGACAGTTTCGGCCTTGTACCGATGCCGCTCGAGAATGCAGACTTGAAGCTGGCCTTCCACAACATGGTCCACCTCTCGTCCGTTACTTGACTTCTGACTAGCAAGCAATAGGAAGTGGCGCTGACTTGGGCTCTCTTTCTGCTTCCCCAGGCGCGACATCTTCACGGCCTCAACCATGGTCCTTTTCCTCCACGACTTGTGCGCAATCCTGCTACCTTCATTCAAGATTGACACATCTGACCAAGTCCTGTTTTGACGATACAGGGGCAACATCAAGATGAGCTCAGCGGCCGCCCGTCACAGCGACATGGATCTGCCTGGCGCCTTCCTCGTGAGTTTGAACCGCAGCAGCCCTCGATCGGGACCGACCCCTGAGCCTACGCGCAACCCCCAGATCGATCCTTCGCATCATATCGTCGACTGGACATTGTCGAAGAACGCCGAGACTGCCCTCGCGCGCGGCCAGGAGACGAGCTTGATCGACATTTGCATGCCGAAGCAGCTCACAACTGTGACGGTTGGACCGGTCCGCGCTCCCGCACCCCTGAAACCCGCTTCTCGACGCCGCTGACGCTCCAGATGTCTTGTCACCAGCTGAAGAAGGGAGTTAAGGATCAGTATAAGCAGATTGTCCTGCACGTCTGGGACAATCTTGTCGAGTGCGTCGCGTTGCGTCAGAGTGCTTGACTGCTGGGGTTACCGCTGACCGCGGTGAGCCGTCGATCCGCAGGCTGGCAGACGTCAAAGACATCGTCATCATCGGCCACGGCACGGGCTGCGAGGTACGAGTAGGGTCGTTGGCCAGGCTCCAGCGCAAGCCCGACTGACGCAAAGGCTTCCTCTGGTTATCCGCAGGCCGTCATGCAGCTGATCAACAATCGAGGTCCGCACTGAGCCGTCACAACGCCGTACGCCTCAGTCATCTAACCTTGAAAACCTCCTCCGCAGACGTCCAGACCAAAGTCCGCGCCATCGTCAAGGTACACGGCATGGATAATCTGACAGTTGTTGACGGGAGCGATATAAGCCTCCTATCTTGGTTCACACAGGTACGCTTCTGGCCGATGTCGGTGAAAGACCCTAGCAGGAACTGACAGTGCTGCGAGGCTCACTGTGGCGCAGACGGTTACATCGATCGTGCCCGAGGGTCACGTCCAAAAGATCCTGAAAAAGCATGGCCCGGTCGAAAAATCGAGTACGTCGCCTTCGACCACGAGCGCCTTGTCACTGCCTTCGCTTACCGCCATTTCACAGCCGAGTCGCGTCCGCTCTTTGTCCTGCAGGACTCGCTGCCGCGCATCAAGTCGTTTGTCGCGCGCAAACTCTTCCCGCACGCTGCCCCTCACGCTGTCATGTCCAGTTTGCCCTCGGCCGCTTCGCTCCTTCATCCATCGCCGGTTGTCGCGTGAGCAGAAGACACCGGTGTCCAATTTCGTCGATCGTCTTGGGATCGATCGTCCGGCCGATCGATGACCATGTACCAACATCCGCCACCCCTGCGATACTCGCGGCCGCACGAGTGGTTAGACATATGCTGACCTCGCGGGCAGGACGAGACGGAACATCTGATAAAAGAATCGCGCAGCGATCAAAGGACTGCGCAGTGATTGAAGGACTGCATAGTGACTGGAGGACTAGGTAGTGATCCAAGAACTGCGCAGGAGGGTGAGGTAGGCTTTGCAGGGGGTTCGCGCTCTCCGAGTCAAGATAGGCTGCTGTCGGCTCCGCGGCTACCGTGCGGCGTGGGACTGAAAGGGGTTCGAAGCGAGAGCTGTGGTCTCGCCCGCATCCACCCTCCCTCCCCTCTAGGAGCTCCCCCTTTGCCCCCCCGTCTATGCTACCGACCAACTCGTATCGCTCTCTAGAGGTACCGTTGACAGCCAAGATCCAGAGGAAGGTCGAGCGAATGCGTCGCTCTCCTTGCCCGTCAAGCCGGGTTGCGCTAACGACACTGGCGGCAGGAGCTACCTGATGGCCGACGGTGGTGCAAGTTTGGATCGATACACTTTTGCAAGCTAAATCTAGTAAGGAGGAGGGGTGACGCGGGCAAGAAAGAGAGAATTTTGTGACACCGGGCGGGGGAGGCAGCGGCTACTAGGGACAACGGGTAAGGGAGGTCGAGGTGGAGAAAGCTTGAGGGGTGGTGGGACAGATGAGGGCGGGTGATGTAATTTGAGGAGGGATGCGAAAGGAGCAAGCAATTTTATGAGTCTCCTCTACACCGAGAGGGTACGATGCAGACCCGACGCAGCGAGGGCGCGCGAGCGGAGATGGGCTTTACAGGACCTGGAGATATGAGAGAGGGGTCAAGAGAAGAAGAAGGGAAGCGCAAAAAGTTGCTCTGCCCAGGTTACATGCCGCCGTAAAAGGGTCCGGCCGACTGCTGGTGCGGGGGCTGGCCATAGTCGCCGATGCCGCCAGCCATGCCGAAGCCACCGGCGCCGAGGCCGTACTGGCCCTGCTGGCCGCCGCCGCCGGCGGCGTTGCCAAAGTGGTCGAGCTGCTGCTGCTGGACCTGCTGGTGCTGCTGCTGCCCAAGACCGCCGCCACCGTTGCCGTTGGCGAAACCGCCGAGTCCACGGGCGCCGCCGTAGGCTTCGGCGAGCGCATTCGGGTGGTGCAGGGCCCTGTTGCCGAGGTTCCGGTGAGGGGCGTGCACCGGAGGCGGCGGGTGGTTCATCATGCCGATACCGCCGCCGCCGCCGCCGAGAGCGAGATTGAGCAGGGCAGCCTGCTGATTGTAGCCGCCGTTACCGTTACCGCCGCCACCGTTGCCACCGCCGTAGGGGTGATGGTGCTCCATGTGCTCGCGCTGCAGCTTTGACTGAATCCGCTTGCCGTAGGGCGTGTTGCGGATCATCGGCAGAATCGGTCGGATGCACTCGACAAGGAGCATACGCTGGCCCGGCTCGGCATAGTCGAGCGCAGTTTGGACAACGTAGTTGGCAAACGAGTCACGCAGGAGTTTCTCGAGCCGGTTCCGGTTGAGGAGCTCGGCGATGAGCGCCTTGCGCGTCTCAGGCTCGGCGACACGAATGCACTTCTCAATGACGTTGGACGAGAACTTTTGAACCGAGAGCGCGCAGACGTTGCCAAAGAACTGGCGCGTGACGGCGTCGCTGAAGCGATTGTCGTTGAGGTCGAGCACGTATTGAACGACGTAGTTGCCGAACGGGTCTTGGACGAGCGTCAGGCCGTGGTAGGTAATCTCGGTGACGAGCTGGACGCGCTGCGAATCGGCCGCGTGGTCGATGCATCGCTGAAGGACGCAGCAGCCGTGGCGGTGGGTGGCGACTTCAACGCAATGGGCGGCGACGGCGTTGTAGATAAACTGCAAAGGCAGACGAATGGTTGTGAGTGAAAGAGATCGACGAGGACAGTTGCGACAAGCAGCAAGGCGCACTTGATTATCCTCGGGAACGAGCCGGTTCAGGCACTTCTGAATGACATGGTTGCCGTTGAGATCCTTGATGAGGGGAACGACGCTCGCCTGGAGGGCCATGATGATCGAGTGGATCTGACGCGGGGTCGAGAGGAAGTCGATCATCTTCTGCACGGCTCGTGTGCCGTGCATGTTAAGCGAGACGGTGACGAGATCGGGAGCGACCGACTCGCAGATGGCGTTGCGCTGCTCATCGGTCGTGTGCTCAAGCAGCTTCTGGCAGAGGTAGTTGCCGAAGGGGTCGGTCATCAGGTCCGAGAAGTGGCCATACGTCTCGCGGAAGATCATATCGCGGTGCTCAGGCACGCCCTCCTCGAGCTTCTTCTGGAGGTACCGGCAGCCGTGCTGGTCCTTGCAGAGAGGCAGGATCTCGCCTTGGAGGTCCTCGAGTCGAGTGCCGGCGAAGCGGTTGAACTCGGTGTCGCGGTCAAGCTCGGCACGCTTGTGCTTGACGCCGCCGAGGCCGTCGATCTTGCTGTCGATGGCGAACGAGTTGCGGCCGTCGTAGTCGAAGCCATATTGGCCCATGCCACGGGCACGGCCGCCTAGGCCGATCGACTGATAAACGTTGGGGTCGACGACGCCGAACTGCAAGGGTGCATAGGTTCATGAGTCAGTCTATCGAAGCGCAGAGAACCCTGACCAGTGACAGGGACTGACATCGTCACCGAGCGAGGTGTAGTCGTCGCCAGACTTCTGGAAGCCGGCGCCGAGCGAGCGGCTGAAGGCCTGGGTGAGGTCCGGGTTAGAGAAGCCCCGGGCGGGCCCTCCGCCGAGGCCTGGCGTCTTGTCGCCAGCGGCACCAGCAGCGGCAGCGTGGATGGCGGGCGAGATGAGGCCCGACTGGCTCTGGCCGTTAACGTTGCCGAAGCCGCTGGTGAGAGCGGCAGCAGCTCCGCCTCCGGCAGCGAGAGAGCGGTTGCGCTCGGCCGACGAAGACGCGAAGCCGACTTGGGGCGTGCCCGGCACCGAGCGCGTGTTGAGTGCAGGGATACCAGGCGAGGCGCCGCGGAGGCCACCGGCGCCAGCGACGCCAGCAGTCGAGATCCGGGGTGAGACGTTCGTTGAGCCAGGGGCGCGGCCGGTAAGGGGGACGGTCTGCGTCTCAAGGCCTCCGGGAAAGCTCGGCCACGTGGGTGAGTCCGAGTTGATGTTGATTGCTGATGATGAGGAGTGAGAACAGGGTTCAGCGGGAAGACTTCCAACCTGCAGCCAACGAGTTCAAATCACACGCACAAGGCTTGCCGGCGACGCCTCCCTCATCGGTGAAGCCAAACTTGCCAGCGTATGCGCCGGGTGCGCCAGCCGTCGAGGGCGAGCCGGTCGAGGTGAGCGAGAGCTTGCCAAGACCGAACGTCAGGTCATCCTTGCTGCCGCCAGACGGGCGCCGGCTAGCCGGCATTGACTTGAAGCCGCCCTGGGGCGGGCCGATCGGCGCGGGCTTGCCAGCAGACTCGCCAGCAACGCCGTTGGGCGCCTTGGTAGGAGGCGACGAGGGCGCGGTAGCCGTGCCGTTCGGGCCGTCGCCCTTCGACTCAAGAAGAGCAGCCTCCTCGCGCTGCTGCTCCTCCTCGAGGGCCTTCATCTGGGCCTCAAAGAGTGCCCGCTGGGCGGCCCGCTGGCGCTCGTGCTCGAGACGCTTCTGCTCGACGCGCTGCATGATGGAGGAATAGTATTGAAGCATCAGCGGACATGCTTCTCAAACTCGATAGAGATGCCAGGCAGCGACGTACAGCGGCGAGCTCAGCCTGAGTGGCCTTCTGGGAACCCTGCGGGTTTGATGGATATTTAGAGTCAGGGACTGGCCATGACAGGCAGAGAAGGGAAGGATGTACCGAGTCGGCCAGGTCGAGGAAGTCGGCGGCGTTGCGGCCGGCAGCGGCCTCACCGGCGCCGGTCGGAGACGAAGGGGTCGTCGTGGTGGCCATCGTTGTCAGACAGGGAAAGAGGTAAGGTTGTGGGATGTGCGTGAAACGTCCTTTTTGTTCGGTCTTAGATACTGCAGAAGTAAACACCGACAGCCTAATCAGCTCTGAGTTTCCATAGAAGGGAAGTTGCTGCCCAAAGGAAGCGCAGAGCTGGTGAAGCCAGCAAGCCGGCTCTAGGCTAGAAGCGCCTCGGCAGAGGTGCCCGCTCGACCGGGTGAACCTCGGGCAGAGCCTACAGCCCCACGACTACGGCCGATCTCATGATCCAAGTCGGCCCAGGGTGACGAGGAGGAAGGCGGCAAGTGGTGGGCTCGCCAAGGCCGAGCAAGGGAAGAGAGGGGGTAGGAGACCGGTGACGAGGCGGCCGTCGGAGTGAGGCGGGGACGCACCAGGCCTTTGATCTGCACGCCGAAGTCCCCTTCTAAAGTAGGGATTCTTGCAGACGAGGGTGTGTTGGTACAGCTGATCGGAGCTGCGAGCGTGTTGTCAAGTGCGAGCGAGCGCGAGATTGGCCAAATGCAAGGGAAGGCGGCGAAGGGCAGCACGACAGGCCGGACAAGGGCGGAAAAAAGGTCGGAGGGAGCGGCGAGAGGGGGGACAGTCAGCGCTTCGGCCACCGAACCAGCTGGTCGGCGCTCAGCCGACGCAAGCCGCTGGCGCTGACCGGGAGCTCGAGGGACGCACCTGACGTGCGAGTTTGAAGGATGTGGCTGTTTTACAAAGCCAGGGAGTGCGAGAGAGAGAGAGAGAGAGTGGTCAGAAGGCAAGGGCGGGGGCAGCGTCGGACAGTCTTGCTTTCGCTGGGCCGCTCGGCCGCGCCTGGCCGCCGCCCGCCCTCGCATCTCCAAAGCCCTCTCGCACCGCGTGGGACGCCGGAAGAGGAGGCCCGCACCCCCTCGACCCATTCTCGTACGTACGCCCGAGGCCCGGTGACGTGCGGAACGTGCGGCCTGCCGTCAATTGATTATAAGTGAAAGGCGAAGACGGGATGTACATCTTATGGCTTGAGCGCTCAGCGGCCTAGGTCGCCCAGCAGCTGAGCCTGCCGGCTGCCGCTAGCTAGCCACGTCGGCGGCTTGCGTCTAGCTAGCCAAAGCGCGCAGCACCAACTAGCGGCCGCCAGCCACATCCCGGCGGCAGTGGCCGACAGACCTGTCTGCAACGGAGGCGAGAAGCTCAGAGGTGCCCTCCATCAGTCAGGGACAGAAGTAGTGCAAGCGACGTTCTTCAAGAGGCACCGACGTCGGTCTTGCTGACCGATCCTCCCCCCTGCGGCCGGGGCCCACCCAGCTGCGGAGACGGCAGCTGCGTAGCCGGGCGCCGGTCCCTCACAGACAGCCACACCCTCACCGCACCGCAGCATCCCCTCGACGTCTTGACCGCCCAACGCACCTCGCTCGTATCCCGCCGCTATTCAGGAGACCCCCTAATCAGACGTGATGAAGGGGAGCCTGATCATTTCAGGGGGCAGCGCCGGCAGTAGCGACTCCGTGCGCCGCTCCAGCCGGCAGCTCCGCAGCCGGCTTGGCCTTCTCTTCTTCAGCCTGCTACTCGCTGGCCTGCTCGCCAGCTGCCAGCTCAGCTATGTCAAAGCTCCGTCTTCAGACAGCCCAAGCTGGCTCGCAAAGTTCTCTCGGCCTTGTATTGACATTTGGCGAAGGCCATCGCCGCCAATGCGTGACCATTTGAGCAATGACAACGACGACAGACCTCGCCTGCTTCTCCGGCAATCGCTCGATGATTGGCTTGTGGCAGAGCGTGAGGTCGCTTGGCGTGGAATCATGGTCAACATGTATGTCCTGACTGGAGCCGTCAGTGCATGAGCCCTGGCTGGAGAACACGAGGAGACGCCGGCGCCTTCCGAGCTGACCCACGGCCTGACCGCTGTTGCTTCCTCCGTCCGGTTCCGCTTCTGTCCAGCGGACCCGCCGCCGGTGCCGCACCCGGTCTTGTCATCGCCTCTCCTTCGACCTCGCATCCGGATTACTTCTACACTTGGACGCGCGATTCGGCGTTGACATTCGCGACGATCCTCAGGCGCATGCTGCCTGCCGACAAGGCGTCTGAGCCCGAGCTCGAGTCCCTCCTTCGCGAGTACGTCTTGTCGCAGGCAGCAATTCAGCTTGTCGACAATCCCAGCGGCGGCTTATTTGACGGCGGACTCGGCGAGCCAAAATTTACCGTGGAAGGGCAAGCGTTCCAAGGGTCCTGGGGTCGGCCGCAGCGCGTGAGGACACTCTCGCTTCGTTAACTAGTCCGACTTCCGCTTTCTGGTCAAGGGGTGACGTCTTGAATTCTTGCTTCTTCCGTCCTCGTTCCGCTGATAGGATGGTCCGGCTCTGCGGGCGCTCGTCACCGGCCGCTTTGCCGCCTTTCTCCTCGGTCGTGCGCGGCCGCTCGACGAACCCTACGTCCGCTCGACACTGTATGACGCCAGTCAGCTGATCGCGCCCAGTACCTCCTCCAATACGCCGCAGCTCCTCATATGTATCGAAGCTCTGCTGACCAAGCTGATGACATCGCCAGACTCAGTCCTCAAGTCGGACCTCGAGTACACCGGACACACCTGGTGCAAACCCTCTTTCGACATTTGGGAGGAGGTACAGGGAATCCACTTCTTCACACTCCTCGCCGCTCGATCTGCCCTAACGTGCGGCGCCGATGTCGCGCTGACGCTTGATGACAAGGGGGCGGCCGACTATTACGAGGCGGGGGCGGCCAAGCTGTCGGGGGAGCTCGAGTCATTCTGGCTAGCCAAAAAGGGCTTCATCAGTGCCTCTCGTGACGCTCAAGCGCACGGCCGAACCGGACTCGATGCCGCTGTCCTTCTCGCTATTCTGCGCGTCGGACCGGCGGCGGCCGACGACACGACCCACTGGTCGGTTGCGGATGACCGCGTGCTAGCGACGGTCGAGCGCTACGTCAACTCGTTTGCGGGTGACCTCTACGCCATCAATAACGCGACGAGGTGGCAGAAATCTTGGCACGGGGCCATCGCCGTCGGGCGGTACGCCGAGGACGTCTATGATGGCGACAGCAAGTCGGCCGCCAACCCGTGGTACATAACGACTTTTGCCGTTGGCGAGATCTTGCACAAGTCTGCCCGAATTCCTCTTACAGCCTGAGTTGCAGCCTGACGAATTTTGCCCCTCACTTACTCTATAGAATCGCCGCCCACGTCCTCAAGTCCCGTCGAATTGTCGTCTCGCCCGTCTCGCTCGCGTTTTGGCAGAAGCTCGACCACTCCCTATCTGCCGGCCAGGTTCTCAAGCCGTTTGCTAGCACCAGAAAGCCCGACCGCTTCGAGCGTGTCGTCGATGATTTGCTGGCCTATGCCGACGGCTTCATCCGCATCGGCCAGACGTTTGCTGGCCCGGGAGGTACGCTGAGCGAGCAGTTTGACCGGTGACTGCCCCCATCGTCCCCTCTACACCTGATTGTCACTCTATACTGACCGTCTGTCTGTCGCTTTCGCCTACGCTTTCTGCCAGACTGGACGGCTCCCCAACCGGCGCGCGGAACCTAACCTGGTCGTACGCGAGTCTGCTCGAGGCCGCCGACGCCCGTCAGATGGCGTACGACCTCCGCTCTGCACTCTGATCGACCTCGAACGACTTCTCTTCAGCCTCTCCTCCGTGTTGTCTGTCATTCTGCCGCCTGAGTTTCTGTCTGCCTGTCATCTTTACGACCCTTTTCCGACTTCTTGATGACCATCTGAATCCAAGAAGCCCATGCCTTACTTAGGCCGACAGCCGGCCGATCTCGGCGCTCAGCTTAGCCAGCCGCTCCTCCGCCGGGAAGCGCCGGGCGAGCTCGCCAACGAGCGTCTTGCCCTGAGCGACCTTGCCGACCTGGAGCGAGCCTGAGACGCGCGTCGAGGCGACCTACATCGGCGGCAAGCAGAGGGTCAGCTCGGAGGCACGGGCTGCTATTGGACCTTGCAACGCACGAGGTTGCCAAAGGCGACACTGAGCCGATAGGCGGTTTCGCTGTCGACCGACTCGAGCGAGATAAGCTTGAGTGCGCATGCAAAAGGAGTCAGCCTGATGTAGCGTTGACCGCGGATGAGATGTATGAAGGGCCAACCTTCAGTACGATCTCGAGCAGACCGGGCGCGACACTCGGCCGTGGGAAGCCGGACCGGACGGCGATGACCGAGTAGCTGAGGAGAGGTAGAACGTCAGCATGGCCTGATGCATGACCGGAGCAGAGACGTCGAGGGCGCACTTTAACAGGACCGTCGCCAACGCGACGCGGATGTTCTTGCTGTACTGGTCGTACGGCGCGACCGCAAAGGAGGCAAAGAGCTGGCGGAAGGATCAAGAAGGAAGCAGCGTCAGAGGGAGCTTTGACAAAGGCCACGCGAAGCAAGACAACCGACCGTCTCGGCAGCCTCGACCATTGCGAGCTTGCCGTTTTTGGTGCCAAACACGTTGGCGAGCGCACGCAGGGCGAGCATTGTGTTGGTTTCACGCTCCTTCGACGGCGTCCAGGCTGAGCGCCAGTCGGCAGCGACGAGCAGCAGCTCGACGACGGTCGACGGTGGTGTTTTTGACTGATGCGACGCGAGGGTGGGCGAAACGGGAGCGAGGAGACGAACGAGGTCGATGACTGATAAGGGGGGTCGCAGCAGGCGTCAGGCAAGAGGTCGCCGGCGAGAGGTCTCTTTGCACGCACGAGGAAAGCGCTGGGCCGCCGGCCACCGGGGGACGACTGCAAAGAGCGCCGGCACGTCCCAGCCCTCCTTGGCTATCGAGTTCTCTGGGTTGGGCAGCGCGCCCTTCGGCAACAAGAGGAAGGCCGCCATGTCCTTGAAATTGCGCGTTTCCTCGACCGTCAGTGCGAGGCCGGCATCAGGGCCAGACTGCAGGGCAGTATCGAGCTCAAATAATTTTTTGCTGAGCGCTTCAACGTTGGCCTGGCGGAAGAAGAGAGGTGCTGAGACGGGCAAGACGTCGTCCGATCGTCGACTGGATGTGCTCGATTCGCCGCCGCCGACAGCTGGCGGGCCTCCGCCGGTGTATCGGGCCGTCCCACTGTACGGATCAACGTAGCCTACCCCGGTGGCCGCCATCGGGACTGAGCTGCTGTTGGACTGATAGCGCGACGCGCCAGTGTATGGATCGATGTACTGGCTCGCGGATGCGTCCGGGCCGATCGTGTGCTTGGCCGAGTTGGTCTCGATGAATTGGACGACCTGATCGATGTACGAGAGTGGAAGCTCGTTGCGCTGCAGGAAGTCCTGCGCTGCGGTGAAGGGGTTGTCTGTCACGCAAGCGAAGGATGGCTCAGTCTGAGGAGGAGTGCTTCAACGGCGCAAAGGAGTGGGATGTACCGCTAGCATTGTACGGCAGCTTCAGAGCTGGCTGGCCCTCGGCAATGTCGACGTCAAAGACGTAGTCGTACTCGACGCCGTTGAAGAGCTGTTTGCGGCCCGACCCGACTGCATCAACGACCTCGCCAATTTTTTGCCACGACTTGGAGGCAGACGACCACTGGAAGCAGAGAGACACACAACGATGGTGTATCAGCGTCAACAGCGGGTCAGACTCTAGTTTGGCGACCTGCGCACCTGATGTGCCTCGACGACGTTCTTCTCGTTTTTGACCATTAGGACCTCGCCCTCCTTCTTGCCGTCGCGGCCAAGTGCCTCGATGCCCGGTACGTTCTCCTTCTTGACGTCCCCAATCTGATTTGAGCTGCCGAATGCAGGCGCCGCGATCGTGACGGCTATCGTCAGCCGTGATGCAAGCTGAGCCGGAGCACCGGTGCAGACTCACACGTCGACCTGTTGCTTGCTGACGGCATCTTCGTACGACTTGACTTCGGCGGCAGAAGCGACGCGCTCAACATGTCGCGTCCAGACGCGCACAACGCCGTCGCTCGAGCCCGTCGCAAGCTCCCCGTCAGCCGTCGCGGCGACAGACCAGACCGAAACGGCCGGGTGCGGGATCGTCTGAACGTTCTTGCCAGTCTCTGCCAGCAATAACGGGGTCATCAAGGGTCAACAGTGGACGTCGAGCCAACACGATCTAGTTGACGACACGCACCCGACCATATCCGCAGAGTTCGGTCTTCAGACACGCTCGCGAGCTCCGGTCCAGCATCGGGCGTCGTTGGAGGGAGCACTGAGAGCGCGTAAACGAAGGAGGAGTGGCCGTAGAGGTCAATGATGCGCTCGCCGCTTAGCGACCAGATGATGATTGTCCTGTATGGGAGCAAAGGCGGTGATCAGCGGGGTAGGCAAGGACAACCTAGCCACCCGGGGGAGGGGCGGGCTCACCCGTCGTTGCCGGAGCTCGCAAAGGTGTCGCCGCCTGGGATCTTGACAATGCAGCGGACGGCATCCGTGTGACCGATAAACTGTACGGAGCTGCTGAGTCAGCGGTCCATATGAAAGGGGCAATAGTGGAGATTGTCGCGCACTTTTTGCGTCGGTGCCCACTTGTCACCGCTCTTAGTCCAGAGCATGATCGTCTTGTCGGCCGATCCGGTGAGGATCTGCGTCGGTGAGATGGCCTTGACTGCCCAGACGGTCTGCTCGTGGCCCTTAAGGACCTGAGCCTGCTCGAAGGAGGAGCTCCAGACGATCGCCGTCCTGCAATGGGGGGGGGGGGGTTCGAGCTAGTCAGCACAAGGCGTGCGCAAGGAGCCGGATGCGCAGCCGGATCATCGCAGAGCTCGCACTTGTCCCACGAGCCAGAGACTGGAACGAGTTGAGCAAATTAGCGCAATCTCATCGCATATCAAGAGCTGACCCACGCACCGAGACCCGAGCCGTCGGGGAGGCCGTCAAGGCAGCAGACATTGGCAGAGTGGCCGATCGCCGTCCGCGCAGGGTTGTCCGAAGCAGCAGTCTGAAGCTCGCTCGGAGTGGTCGCGCCCTCCGGTACAGCATAGGCGTTGATCAGGGCATCTTGCGAGCCGGTCACGACGTAGTCTACGAGGTGCGGGATGTATTGCAAGTCAGTAAAGTCGCGCGCGAGCTAAGGTCATCTTGAGGGGCTGAGACGCACTCGTGCCGCCGATGACGCCGGCCCAAGCGGCGCCGACGAAACCGCCAAGACCCTCCCAGCGCTTGCCGAGCGTCCAGCCGTCGGCGCCATGGATCCAGGCGATTGCCGACTTGTCTCTTGACGACGAGACGATCAGAGAAGCCGAGGGAGAGAAGACGGACCGGACCTACAACGAGAGCACGCGCGTCAGACATAAGTGACGCGGCAGAGCGCTAGTCCAGCGCACTTCCAAGCTTTCAAGACCTCGCAAACAAATCGATACGTACGTCGGCCTCATGCGTGCTGAGCTCTGCCGAGAGCTGGAAAGGCTGGAAGGGAGGCATCAGAAGAGCGAGCAGGGGAAGCGTTGCGGGGGTCGATTCAGGCAGCGGCCATCTCGAGTCGTCTCGAGGCGCGAGCGCGTTGCGGTGGAGGTCGAGAGTTAAGGCAAAAATAAAAAGCAGCCCCTTTGGCGATGGCGACGGCGGAGACCATCGCATCGTCCCTCCGACCAGCTTCGTCCTCGGGAGGGCTGCCGCATTGAGTCTGCTAGGAAGCAAAATTATGACTGAATATCGGCTACTCTTGGATGGCGGTGGGTCAGCTTTGACAGCTGGGTAAGAGTGTACGTCCCTTAGGATCATGTCACCAAAATCTCATCGGCTGCCCTCCACAACTACCTCATCAGGCAGGATCGGACCTTCAGGGGAAGGCTGAAGAGGTTGACTTACTCTCGAGGAAAAGCCTTTTGCCGACCGTTGGCAGATCATAGTCAAATCAGACCTGCTGCGCACACCTGCTCTCGATCAACGCTAACCATCATGACGTCCGAATTCCTGTCAATCCGCAACCCTGACTCGCAGCGCCGCAATCCCCTGCCCCCCGCCCCGGTTGATGATGCATGCTCCTTTCGCACTTCCTCCGACGATTGTAAACTGACCCGGGTCGATGCAATTTAGGCCTTCGAAAGCCCGTGGGAGGTGATCCACCCGCACGCAATGGGCCTCAGCATAAGATCAGAGCGTTGCAACTGGCCCTTGCACGCCCCCCTCCGTCTGCTCGCGCTCCTTGCTCATATTGCCTTGACCGACAAATGCGCGAGCGATGAGCGTGCCCCTCCGCGAGCGATGCGGCTTGGTCGTCTTTTCGGACGGGGTTGTCGACTTGGCGCCGGAGCCGGCGCCGATGCCCCAGAAGAGGCCACGGGAGGGCTCCGATGCGCGCGGCGTCCGGTCGCCGGCGTCGCTACCACCCTCGTCGTCTTCACCGGCCACCTCCGACTCTGACTCGCTTTCGAGGTTGAAATGGTCTGCCGAGGAGATCGAAGATGAGCTATGCATCTCGGTCGATCCAGCGTCGCCAGTGGTCCGGCCGTTGGAGGCGTGCAGAGACGTCCGTTGTAGAAGGTCGCGACTCGACGTCAGCCTGAGGTAGCAAGCGCCGGTGATCAGCATCGGGCGCCACGTGACTGATAAGCAGAGGAGGCGAAGATTCACAACGGCCGAGCAGAGGAGACAGTGAGAAGGAGATTCATCAAGTTGGGCAGCGTATGTCGAAGGTCCATGATGCGCAGGCCGCGGCGAACCATCAGCTGCGCGAAGAACGTCGGTCAGGACCTCTCCGACCAGCAAGCTATCGCGCGACCGAGGACAAACCAGCTCGATATTCTTGTTAAGCAGGAAGACGGCGTACTCGAACCGGTAGCGCTCGATTCCCTTGGAGTATAGTGGGAACAGGCGGGTCGGGCCAGTGATATCAGAGATCGAGTCCTTGACGAGCGACCGGCTGCCTGCGCAGGTGAACGGGTACGGCAATTTTGTGCCGAGGTAGTTGGCGAGCCGGTCAACAAGCAGAGCGACGAAGCCGAGCGCGGCGGCGACGCTCTCCTCGCTGACGGTGATGCCAGGCGGCAGCTGCGAGCTCGGCAGCGAGAGCGGCGGTGCAGGCTCTCTGGGATGCGAAGGCAGCGGCAGGGCGACCGAAAGGATGGTGAAGATGGGCTGCGCTCGGCCGTTTGCGACGGGGACGATCGGAAAGATGAACTCGAGGTCGCGAGCGAGGACGCCCTGAGCGGCTTGCAGATGAGCCTGAACGTCGGCCCGAAGTGCCCTGCGGTGATGCAGAAGAGAACAGGTCAGCTTTGGATCCTTCCGGTGACGCAAGTAGAGGTAACAACAGACTCCTCTCGTTGCTTGACAGCCTCAAGCTCCCGTTGTCGAGTCTGCTCATCCTGCAGAATACCACTGCCAATTTCAAGCTGCTGCTTTCGTCGCTCGACATCTGCCTGGAGCTTTGCAATTTTGGCTCGGGCTGGAGAGTCAGTTGGAGATCAGCTCGTCTCTCGGCCGTGTAATGGATCTACAGTGAACGCACTGCTTTCGGCCCGAGCCTTGATAGCGTCCTGCTCGGTGATGATGGCCCGGGTCTGCGCTTCAACCTGGTGCGTTTGGCGGCGCTGCAAGTGATTATGCGGGTCAGACTCGATGCGGGCAAGCGGGAGAGCAGTCGCCAGACGCACCAGAAGATCAGTCTCGTCGAACTCGCACATGAGCGCATCAACCTCGCCGCGGAAAGTGCGAAGTGACGTCCGCGCGGTTTCGAGTCTGGCTTGAGTCCGCAGGAGCCTAGTAGGCAAAGGGGGACGGTCAGCCCTCGTTACATCGAACGCCACATCAAGAGCCGATACACGCATCAATGCGCCAAGAGCGCACCTCTGCAAGTCGTCGATGCTGACGCCAGCCTTCATCCGCGTCTCGCGCAGACTTCTCAAGATGGCTTCTTCGGCTCCGCTCCACTCAACCACCGGCTGACGGCTGGCGGTCTGGTGCAGCTCAGGCTCCGACGCTACCCGGTCGAGCCTGTGCGGTCCTGCCGTAGACGCCGCGGCAGACGGGACGCAAAAGACGGCTGGCTCGTCGAGGAAGCGGACCGTGAGTGTGTTCGGTGGCAGGAAGGCTTTACCGTCCCAGCGCTGGAGGTCGTCGAAACGGACCTCCCACTCTTTCAATCGTGACCAACCCTCTGTCGGCGAGGCGGCAAATGCAAGCCCGCGCTTGCGGACCCACAGTTCGATGCCAATGGTGTCCTCACGCGTCGCGCCCGACTCACGCGCCCAGGGCGCAAAGTCGGATCCGTCCGACGCCAGTTCGGGGAAGCGTGGATTGGTCGCCGGCCGATGTGGATGCGAGATGTAGAATGGCGTCGCATGTGGATTGGACGCCGAGGGCTCTAAGGGCTCGACTCGGACCGGCGCTGGAGAGATGACTAGGAGGTCGGGCTTCGGTCTGGGGGTCGGAGGGGAGGAGGGATGAGTCGAGATAGACGTCCGCTGCGATGTCGCTCGAGTCGGTGAGGTCGACGTAGAGGACACAGTATCGCTCGAGGTGACCGACGACGTAGTGTCGAACTGGCGGCCGAGCTGCAGCGGTAGCGGCGAGAAGGCTTCACGGTACTTGCCCTTTCGCTTCATCTCCAGCGATCGGCCTTGACCCGTCTCTGCATTGTTCGGCACTGAGAGGGTGCCGGATGAGCCGGCCTCGGCCTGTTGTCGGGCGAGGAGCTCGGACGCCCGGACGTTGCTAAGCTTAAGCGTGATGAAGCTCTCGAGCAGACGCTCGCCGGCGTCGCGGAGAGCACGCTCGCGCTCCTCTTCGAATGAATAATAGCCCCCGCCGGCCGCTTGGGACGGTTCCGGCGGAGGACCGAGCACAGACGTTGGCTCCTCGTGGCCTTCGGCGATTGCCTCGGCATCGTTGACAAAGCCTCGGCCGCCGAGATCACCGCCCGGATTCGGGGCGCGCGTAATGCTGCGCGATCGGAAACGAGCGACGGTCGGCGAGAGGGTCGGCGAGGTCGCTTGGAGCTCATCGGGCATGGCGTGAGGGCTTCCGCTGGGCGAGGGCCGGCCGTGCCACGAAAGGCGGGACGACGCGCGGGCGCGAGAGAGCGATGGCCGGCGCGGGGCAGCCAGGACTGACGCAGAGGTCGAAGGCAAGGCACCAAAGGAGGACGAGGAGGGCAGAAGTGGTGATGTATGAGGCGATGAGGAGGGCGGAATGTGCAATGACTGCGAGCGGGCAGGTCGAGCGGGGGCGGAGGGAGGGTCAGCTCAAGAAGCTAACGGCTGCTGCCATGTGTCCTCAACTCGGACCTTTGCGCTGCCGGCGCTCGTCCCACGGCGCCGGCCTTTGCCGACGAGATCGAGATCATCTAGCGAGCGCTGACGACTCGAGGGTCGGGCGTGTTCACTACCGCTCGGGCGACCCGCACTTGCCGTCGCTGCGCCGTCGTCTCGGCTCGACCGGTGCTCCTGCCAGCCAAGCGAGCCGGCCGCCGCCGCCTGAAGGACCTCATCCTTATGGGGCGTCGCGGTCAGGCTGTGGACGCCAAAGTTGAGGACGTGTCGAAGCCGACGCTGCGTGGTCGATCAAATCGAACAGCAGTCAGCCATCAAGCAGGCCTGCCGAGCCTAGCTGCCTGAGCGCAACAAGGGGGAGCGAGCAACCGAGCGTGACGTACGCGGACAACCGGTCCCTGTACCGACGATGGCCGCGCGTCCTGAAGGGTCGCCATGGGTGATGAGGTACGGTGCAAGAGCGACGGACAATCGTTCAAGTCGTCATGTTCCGGCTGTATCAGGTCGTCGGGTGTCGCAAGACAGAACGAGAGATGGTGAAGGGGGAACCAAGGAGGGTGAGGGCGCAGGCGCGAAATGGGCTCAAGCCAAGATCTTGCCCAGATGGGGGTCTTACCATCGGCCGATTTCGAAGGGGTAAAGGGGCTGAGGAGCAAGAGGCGGGCTGGACGCTCGACGTCCCAACGTTGACCCCCTTGCCACCCTCACCCTTCCTTATCACCGTTATCGCAACAGCAGCGAAACAAAAATATAAGAGGACTCATGTCTCGTCTGCTCGGGCTTGCATTCGATCGAGTCAACGCCCTGCCTCACGCACCTCTGCTCGTCGCCGCCGGCCTCGTCCTCGGTGCGATGGCCATTGCGTTCCGCAGCCAGGCCGAGCCGTATACCTTTGACCACATCGAGCTCAATCGCCGCAAGGAGGAGACCGGCCGGCCGAAAACTGAGTGGATGAACATGTGCGTCGGACTGGTGGACGAGCATTGTGACGTTTGGGCTGACTTCTGGCCGTCTCCCTGTTCGACCGCTAAGGGGCTACTGGCGCGAGACCGACGTCTTCCCCGACGCCTGTCAAGGTAAGCCCCCACCTCAGAGGGTAGCAACGCTCAGCTGGCTGATTGCATGCTCGTCGACCTGCAGCTCTCGCCCGCAAAGTTCTCGACGCGGCTGATCTTCGCCACGGCGGCCATCACCTTGACGTTGCGCACGGCTCGGGCGACTCGCTCCTGCTCGTGCAGACCCATGTCGGACAGGCGGCATACCCCCCTCAGAGATCCATCACTGGCATCACCTCTTTGTCGGCTCACTTTGAGCGGGCAAAGGACCGCATGACTGCAGCTGACGCTGCCGCAACCGGCATCCGGCTCGTCTGCGACGACGCCATCTTTCGACCGACCTCAGCCAGCGGCGCCACGCATCCCTTTGCGCCAGGCAGCAAGACCAGATACACAAGTATCATCTGCCTTGACGCCGCGTACCACTTTGTGACCCGGCATCTCTTTCTCAGCCAAGCTTTCGACGCGCTAGCCCCTGGCGGCACGCTGGCTCTCGGCGACATCCTTTCGTCGCCTTCGTACCCCAATACGGCACCGACAGCATGGTCCTTTACTGCTGCTGAACACACTCCAATCGAGCCTTCCGCTGTGTCCCGGATACTTATGCCTCGGCTGCTGCCCCTCCTCTCGGTCCCGGCGGTCAACATCGTCCCACTGCCAGCGCTCGCGCAGCAGCTGCTTGACCTCGGCTTCGAGGACGTCGCAATCGAGGACGTAAGCGACCACGTCTGGCCGGGCTTCGCCGCTTTTCTTTGCCAGAGGGGTCTTTTCTGGCGGCTTGCGGGCCAGACAATCAAGTGGCTCGGGGGTAGCGGCGGCCTTCGATGGGTCATTGTCCGGGCCCGGAAACCGATCGAGCGGTGAGACGGCGTGCGCCGGACCGCAATAATCGGACGCTTGCCCTACTTGCGATTTGTTCGATGCGGAAAATTCCCCTGAAGTGCTGCAGGAAAGTTTAGCTGGAGTCCTATCGAGTTAAGTGTGAAGGTGAAGTGTGCTGCGGAGAGGGTATTGTAAGGGGCATTGTTGGGCTCATGAGCGCGTCAGCGCGAGGCCGACGAAACGAGCATCCGATCCGCCCTCTGCCGTAGCCTTTTACCCCCAGCCATCGACTTCCTCAGTTCGCCGCCTCTTCTCGCAAGGCTCTGCCACTACGTCTGGGTGCAAGCATATTCGTTGCCTCGACACATCGAATGAGCTCATAGCTGCTCTACGCTCTCTTCTCCCTCTTGGAGCTCAGCTCGCTCTCCACCACTGCTCGGCTCCCCCTTTCGGCCGACCTTGATGGCGCCTCCGCCCAAGGCCGTGACGCTCCTCGGCGGCGGGCTGACCTCGCTCGCGTTTGCCTACCGGCTCTCTACGCTCTCGCCGGCGACGAAAATTACACTGCTCGAGGCTGCACCCCGGCTCGGCGGCTGGCTCTCGACCGTCTCGCTCCCGCTGCCTGACGGTGCCGGGGCCGTCCAGATCGAAGAGGGCCCGCGAAGCGTTCGGCCCAAGGGGCGAGGTGCGCCTAGGCTACTCGGGATGGTTCAGGAGCTCGGCCTTGCCGCCGACGTCGTGACCGTCGGTAAGGACCATCCGAGCGCAAAGAATCGCTTCCTGCTTCATCCGACGCCGGACGCGCTGCTCAAGCTGCCATCGTCGCCGACGTCCCTTCTCGGGACAAGTATTGGCCGAGCGCTGGCTGTCGCCGCTCTCAAAGAGCCGTTCCAGCCGATATCGGCTGAGTCAGACGAGTGCGTCGACGCCTTCTTCCGCCGGCGCTTCGGCCCCGTCATCGCCGACTCGGTCGCGAGCGCGATGGTGCACGGCATTTACGCGTGCTCCACCAAAGACCTCTCGGTTCGGTCGGCGTTTCCTTACCTCTTCAATGCCGAGCGCGCCCGCGGGTCTGTCATCAAGGCTCTCATGCTTGGCTTGCCCAAATCGGACGCCGAGACGCGCGAGGCCGCCCTTGACCAGGAGCGCTGGGACGCCCTCGGCGAGTGGGGTAAGATGCTCAAGGCGCAGAGCGTCTGGGGTATCCGCGGCGGCCTCGGCCGGCTGACGGCTGCTCTGGAGGAGACGCTGCGTGCCCGCGGGGTGGACATCCGACTCGGTGAGGCGGTGAAGGGCTTGGAGCTGTCCCCTGAGGGCGTCCAGGTGTGTTAAGTCTCGTCGTGCAGGTACTGTGCTCGCGGGTCGCTGACAGGGGGCTGCTCATATCCATTCCTCACCGCAGATCACGACCACAAAGTCGTCGTTCTCGACGCCCAGAGTCGTTTCAACGCTAGCACCGCACGCTCTTGCCAAGCTCCTGCCCGCGGGACACTCGATCCCACATCTAAACGTCAACCCGCTCACGACCGTCTCGGTCCTGACTTTTGTCTTCCCGACGACGCCCGGCACGTCAGAGTATCACCCGGCCGGATTTGGCTACCTCATCCCACGCAGCACAACACCGAACGACCTTGGAGTGCTTGGCGTCGTCTTTGACTCGACAGCTATGGGCGCCGCTGACACGCCCGAGGTTCAGGCTGGCGTCGTCAAGCTCACGATGATGATCGGCGGCCCGCACTACACGTCTGGGACGGTTGCCGTCCCGGCCGACGCGCGGTCTCTCATCCCGGACGGCCTTTCCCACCTTCGGCGGACGCTGCCCAACCTGCCCAAGACCCTTGAGCCGCTCGCCGTCTACGCCCAGACCCACCGCGACTGCATCCCGACTTATACGCCTGGACACGGCTCGCGCATGCGCGACGTTCATGAGTCGCTCAGTCGGAGCGACTGGCAGGGCCGGCTGGCCGTTGGCGGTGCTGGCTGGGGCGGTGTTAGTCTCGGTGACTGCACCGAGAATGGCGCCAGCCTGGCGGAGCTGCTCCTCAGTCAGGACTCCGCCCCTGTCACTGGCCTGGAGCGCTGGCAGACCTGGGAGTGCGTACCTCTGTGCTATTTTGAATCTACTGCGACCGCGAGCTGACCAATCCTTCGCCTCTCTAGCGCCTACACCGCCCGCGCCCAGCCGACGTCAATCCCGATCGACCTGCCGCAAGTCCGGTCGTTCTCGACATCCGTCAGGCCGGGAGCCGCGCGCCCGTGTATGCTTCCCCTCGGCGCTTCGAGGACCCCTCGATCCCCTCGACTCAGTCTTCGCCACTACGCCGTCTCTTCGCCATCAGCACCGCGCCCGCAGGCTCCCCTCGCGGTGCGGGCGGCTGCCTCTGCTCTTGGTTTCATTCTATGTGCGTCTTGAATGTCGCTGCGCTGCGGAGACCGCCCCAGGTCTGACGTTATCTCTGGCTGGCAGTGCTTTACTTGATCTGGTTCGGCATCGTCATCATCGCCAACGGGCCGTACATCCTCAAGGAGATCTATGGCGCGATGAAGGGTAACGAGGTCAAGGAGTGGAAGCAGGCCGAGGGCGAGAAGGAGATCACACTCGATGATGTCAAGGGCATGCGCGAGGTCAAGGAGGTGTGTCTGGATCGACGGATCGTCTTTGGCCAGAACCGTCACTGATCTCACTTCCCATCTCTTGCGCGCGCGCGCTCAAAGGAGATGCGCGAGTTCATCGAATTTCTGAAGAACCCGGACATGTTCGCCTCGCTCGGTGGCCGGCCGACCAAGGGTGTTTTGCTGAGCGGCCCGCCTGGCACGGGCAAGACGATGCTTGCCCGGGCTGTCGCGGGTGAGGCTGGTGTCCCCTTCTTCTACGCGTCGGGCTCCGAGTTCGAAGACACGTACGTCGGCGTCGGCGCGATGCGGATCCGGCAGATGTTTACCGTTGCCAAGGAGCGCGCGCCGAGCATCATCTTCATCGACGAGCTCGACTCGATCGGCTCCAAGCGGTCCGATAATGACGGCGAGAACGGCGTGCGTCGTGGCTTGCTGATCATCCGAGAGCGAAGCTGTTCCGACTAATGCCAGGCGCCGTCTTGCAGGGACCGACGGCCTCGGGCGGCGGTGGCGCCGATGCTTCCAAGCGTCAGACGCTCAACGAGCTTCTGGCCCAGCTTGACGGCTTCTCGTCGGACGAGGACGTCGTAGTTGTAGCGTACGTCTTTGCGTTCTTGACTGCAGCATAGCATCGCGGCTGATCCCGACCGACGACGACGATCTAGGGCGACCAACTTCCCCGAGTCCCTCGACGATGCCCTCATCCGTCCTGGCCGCTTTGATCGCCACGTCCATGTTCCGCTGCCTGGTCCGTCTCTCCTGTCGTCGGCAAGTACCGCTCGACGCAGCGACTGATCGCGAGCACGCGCGCCCCCATCATAGACGTCCAAGGCCGCCTCGAGATTCTCAAGCACTACGCTGCCCGCCTCGTTGTCGATCCGAAGCTTGACCTCAGCCTAATTGCGCGCGGCACGCCTGGCCTCTCCGGTGCCGACCTCGAGAATCTCGCCAACCTGGCGGCCATTCGAGCGAGCAAGGAGGGCGACACGGCCGTCCGGCTGAGCCACATGGACTGGGCTCGGGATCGCCTGCTGATGGGCGCCGAGCGCAGGAGCCGATTCGTCAGCGAGGAAAGCCTCAAGCTGAGCGCCTACATCGAGGCCGGCAGGGCTCTGATTGCTAACCTAACGGACGGCAGCGTCCCGTTGCACAAAGTGTCCGTCTCTATGAGGGCCGCTAAAGGAGAGTGCGGAGGATTAAGCTGACGTCTGTTTTCGTCGAGCACAGGTCGCTGATGCCGCGCGGGTCGAAGCTCTCGGTCACAACACAAGTGCCCGGTATGGACCAAGACTCGATCAGCAAGAAGGAGTATATCGCCCGCAGTGAGTGGCGCGAGTCGTAACGTCGCGATTGCCTCTCTGTCGCTGATCGGCCCTTGTCTACTTGTGCTTCACAGTCGATGTCTCTGTGGCCGGCCGGATAGCCGAGGAGCTCTTGAACGGAGCCGATCACCTCTCTGATCGCACGGCTGAGGACCTCGATCGGGCCTCCAAGATCGCCAATGCTATGGTCCGGGTTCGTCCATTTTCTCCTCTGTGCCGTCACCTTTCTGGTTTTGGGCTGATCCCCGCCGTCGAGCTTCGCAGGAGATGGGCTTCTCGGAAAAAGTTGGCCTCGTCAGCATCAACCGCGACCAAATGCCTTGGCTGTCCAAGGCCAAGAAGAGCGAGATCGAGGCCGAGACGCAAAGGTTCGTTGCGCTGCTCACTTGTCGCCGCGTCTGCCAACCCAAATGCTGACGTCGTCTCCTCTTCCGCCCGCAGGCTTGTCGAGGAGTCGGCCCGTCGATCGCGAGAGCTCATGCTCGCCCACCGGGCCGATCTTGACCGGCTCGCCGCCGCCCTCATCAAGCACGAGACACTCTCAGCCAACGAGATCAAGGCCGTCCTTCAAGGCAGGCCAATCAACCCGGCGCCGCTCCGAAGGAAGGACGCCAAAGTTAAGGCGCCGGCCGAGCTCAGCAAGCCGACCACAAGTACGCCGGTCATAACGTCCAGCGCAGCGGCGGACAAGCCGATCCAATGGCTGAGGGAGGAGGCCCCGACCGGCTGAATGGCTGGGCGCCGCCCAGGTATCGGCAGTCAACCTTGCGCCACTGCGCCTCCCCAGATCAGTCCAGATCCGGGCAAGGCTGGGCGCACCCCGGCCCCGCCCACCCTCGAATGGAAGCAGGCGGTTACAGACCGAAGAGTGCGTTCGCGACCCACAGCACTGCTACCCGTCGGCGTCCGAGGGCATCTTCCGGCATGAGATGAGCAGTCTTGTCTCATGTCTTTCCATTATGATGAGATTCCATGATTCAAGGTGCCTGGCCATGGCGTCAAACCGAGGCTTTTGACACGGGATCTTGGGCGAGGGGCAGCGCTCGCTGCTTTAGCGGATGAGAGTGTGTCGATGATATCCGTGCAGAACGTAGTTCGTCGACATCGGAAGCGCAAGCCGCCTAGCGCTGAACCGATCGTCTATACCGCCATGCTGCACGCCACTGGGAAGCAGGTCAGTCAAGACGTCCACCGGCCCTGTGGGAGTTCCTTGGGTTGACAGACTCTGTGTGCGACTAGCAGCCCCGTCGTGACGCCAAGCTGATCCCACAGTCAATGCCCGTTATCCTAGCTTGCCTGAAAGCTGGTAGGACGCGATCACTTGCCGGCAGCCCAGAGCTGGTAGAGCTCGGCATCGTCCTCCTTCTTGAAGCAGGTCTTGAGGTTCGGGTCGGCGCGGAGCATAATGCGAGACGGCGGCTGCTGGGACGAGCTTGACGAGACCGCAATCGGCTTGAGAGCGCTCGAGCCTGCGATGAGTGTGGCATGTTCTCGATCAACACACTGCAAGGTCGGAGCGATACCTAGCCTTGCGACGTACCCGAGCTCGTCCTCGGGCCCGGCGGTAGGGCTAGCGACCGACGAAGGGTCGACGGTGCCTGCGCCGGCGGCTGCTCGTCCTCATCAGTTTGACTTGGCTGCGCAGACGTCTCCCGGGCCGTCGACGTTGAGGCTGAGGACTCTTGCTGGGTCTCAGATGAGGGCTGGCGCGTCGAAGCGGACATAATGACAATGCTGGCCGGTGCCGGAAGCCGAGCGATTCGGTTGGCAGGCGGCGAAGAGCACGATGGCGGCAACCTCCGCCGGCGCGGACCAAAAGGGCGGAAGATGAGTTCCTTTCCCTTTCCTTGCTTTAACTCTCAACAGTCTTCCGAGAGTCGTCCAAAGGCCCCGTACAGTTCTCGGCCACCCTATGCATGCTATGTGACAGCGAAGACAAGGCTGAGCTCTATGTCACCGCGGCCGGCCGGTCTTCTGGCGAGCTGCGCCGAGCGGCCAGCAGGACGACGCGCGCGAGAAGTCGCGCCGGGCTGTTGACGCCCGCAACCGTCACTCTTCTTTCCTGCCCATCCCTTCCCTCTCTTTTCCTAACAAAAGCCATCATGCCTGCCAACGAGCTCGATGGAGGTGACATCGTCGCTCCCTCCGCTGTCGAGGACACCCCGACCGTTACCGGTACGTCCGTCAGAGCGTCCTCCCCCTCTCATCTCGTCTGCTCCGAACCGCGAGCTGACCATCGCCATCTCTCTCGCTCGCGCCTGCCTCGTCCCTTGCGTAGCCAGCAAGCGCAACGCCGAGGACGACGTTGAGAAGGACGAGTCCAAAAAGTGCGTTGCTTCTGCTCGTCAGTGGATGGCACTCACTGGCCGGTCGACACTGATGACTCGGCTCTCTTGTTGCAGGCCTCGCGTCGAGGTCGGAGCGACCCTGACGGGCGCCGACGTCAAGGCCGACCAGGACGCGCACAAGGATGGGTGCGTCCAGCCTCAGAGTTACCTTGCGTGTTCGCTTCCTATCGGATGACTGATAGAGCGGTCTGATGGCCCCGACTCAGACCTTCTGCCGCCGCCGACACGATCCCGGAGCCCAAGTTTGAGGGCTCGGCCCAGCCGGTCGCTGCCGCCGACGAGGACGAGGACGAGGAGGACGAGGAAGACGATGACGACGATGAGGAGGCTGCGGAGGGCGAGGACGGCGACGACTCGGACGACGAGATCTCGGAGGACGAGCTCGCCGCGCTCCAGAAGGAGGCTGGCGGCGACGAGGCTGCCGAGCCTGCGCCGGCGAGCGGCTCGAGCCGGCGGCCGACGCGCACGACGCGGGCTGACGTCGACTGGAAGAAGGCCGACGCTGAGCTTGGCGCGTTCGAGGGCGACGAGTAGAGACGGGTGCGTGTCTCTGCCTGCGAGATGGCGCCCGAGGTGCCAGGGCGGACGTCGAAACGGACGCGACCTCGCAGACGGAATCCATCTCCATGGGCTGCCCCCTCCCCCTCCCCTGACTCTTGTCTTTTTACGCCGAATCCTATGTGGTTATACACTTGCGCGCGGTCTCAAGTCTGTCAGTGGCTAGAAAGGCGGAGCCCTCCGGTGTCTTGGGCGGCCACAAGCTCAGGACCCCCCGCTTGAAAGAAAGAGGACGAGCGGGCCGGCAGGGGCAGGAGAAGCGCGTGTTGGCCGGTTCCAATCGATCTGGGGCGACGGGTCGAGCAGCTGATTTTCCCCCGGAGACAAGCCAGCCCAGACTGAGCGAGCCGTCTGGCAGGACTAGAGTCTCTGGCTCGACCCCCATGTTCTCTCATGGCCCAAGCGGGAAGTCCCTTCGCTTCCTCCTCGTCAGCCACGCTGCGCCCCAGGCCGGTTGCCTTGCTCGCTTTTGCCCCTCTCTAGGACCTGACGGTCACTTGTCCCTCTGCCTCTCTCACGTGAAAGTATACTAGCCGGGCCGCACTGCTTTGCACGCCAGCCGCTGCCCCTTCCCTTCCTTCCTTACTGCTCACGAACGAAGTTGGATAGAAGGGATACATGGGATGCAAGGCAAGCAAAACGGTTGGCTAGAGAAGAGAACACGCTTAGTCGACCTCCTCCATCGACGACTCGGCAACGAGGGCGGGCGTCTCCTCGGCCGCCGAGGTCTCAGCGGCGGCCGGGACCTCCTCGTCGGCGTCGATCGAGAGGCCGAGCGAGATCATGCGGTTGATGCGGTTGGCGAACGACGAAGGGTCGTCGAGGGTGAAGCCCGAGGTGAGGAGCGAGGTCTCGTAGAGGAGGAAGGTGAGGTCGCGGACCGTCTTGTCGGCCTTGTCCTCGGCCACCTTGGCCTTGAGCGTCCGGATGATCGGGTGGGTCGCCGAGATCTCCATCGTCTTTTTGCTCGCCATGTACGACGACATGGACGAGTCGCGAAGCGCCTGGGCCTTCATGATACGCTCCCTGCAGAGATGAAGGGGGCATGGGGGGTGTCAATCATTGAGCGACAGGTTAGATCTCAGGAGCAGGGAAGACGCACATGTTGGACGACCAGCCGAACTGGCCGGTGACGAGCACGCAGGGCGACTCGGTGATGCGGTTCGAGACGACGACCTTCTCAACCTTGTCGCCGAGCGTCTCCTTGATCGAGGCGCAGAGGTCCTCGAACGACTTGGCCTCCTCCTCGCGCTGGGCCTTCTCCTCGTCCGACTCCTCGAGCTCGAGTCCCTCCTTGGAGACGCAGACGAGCTTGAGGCCCTCAAACTCCTTGAGCTGGGTGACGGCGTACTCGTCGATCGGGTCGACGAGCAGCAGGACCTCGAAGCCCTTCTTCTTGAGGACCTCGAGGAACGGCGAGTCGCGGACCGACGAGAGCGACTCGCCCGTCAGGTAGTAGATTGACTTCTGGATCTCGGGCTTGCGCGTGATGTAGTCTGAAAGGGCAGAAGAGAGACGACGTCAGCGACGACGGGGCCGAGGGAAAAAGAAAAGAGTCGGACGACGCACCCTTGAGCGAAGTCTGCTCCTCGCCCGACTTGGTCGAGTAGAAGCGGAGGAACTCGGCGAGCTTAGCCCGGTTCTGGGCGTCCTCGTGGATGCCGAGCTTAAGGTTCTTGCCAAACGCCTCGTAGAACTTGGCAAAGTTGTCCTTGTCCTCGGCAATCTCGGAGAACATGTCCATGCACTTCTTGACAATGTTCTTGCGGATGACCTTGAGGATCTTGTTCTGCTGGAGCGTCTCACGCGAGATGTTGAGGGGGAGGTCCTCCGAGTCGACGATGCCGCGGACAAAGTTGAGGTACTCGGGGATGAGATCCTCGCAGTCGTCCATGATGAAGACGCGGCGGACGTAGAGCTTGATGTTGTTGCGCTTCTTCTTCGACTCGAAGAGGTCAAACGGCGCCCGCTTGGGGACTGTCAAGATGAAAGATCGAGATGAACACAAGGGTTCAGCGACAAGACGGCGGGGATGGGAGGCAGTGGAAAGGCGCGGGAGGCAAACGCACCGTAGAGGATGGCCTTGAACTCGAGCTGACCCTCGACCGAGAAGTGCTTGACCGAGAGGTGGTCCTCCCAGTCGTTGGAGAGCGACTTGTAGAACGACGAGTACTCCTCGGCGGTGACGT
Organism: Cystofilobasidium macerans; assembly: GCA_014825765.1. Lineage (NCBI taxonomy): Eukaryota > Fungi > Basidiomycota > Tremellomycetes > Cystofilobasidiales > Cystofilobasidiaceae > Cystofilobasidium > Cystofilobasidium macerans. The sequence goes on along the minus strand of MVAP01000012.1, from coordinate 30,069 downwards.
CCTGCGGGTTGCGCGTCCAGAGGGGCTTGGTCTTGTTGAGCTCCTCGTTCTCGGTCGTGATCTGTGGAAGGCGAGACGGGCGCCGCAGGCAAAAAGGTCAGTCACGTCGACCACGGGGGGCGCGCCGCCTGCAGAAAAGAACAACCTACCTCCTTGACCTTCTTGGTCTTCTTCTCCTTGGGCTTCGAGTCCTCATCCTCGATCTCCTCAATCTTGTTCTCCTCCTTGGCCTCCTCCTCCTCCTCCTCGTCGACGTCCTTCTCAACCTCCTTGGAGACGACGAGCTGGATCGGGTACGAGATGAACTCGGAGTGCTTCTTGACGATCTCCTTGATCTTCTTCTCGTCGAGGTAGTCGAGCTGGTCCTCCTTGAGGAACAGCTTGAGCGAGGTACCCCGGCCGAGGGGCTCGCCCTCGGTGTCCTGGGCGATGGTGAAGGTGCCGCCGGCGGCCGACTCCCAGACGTACTGCTCGTCGTCGTTGTGCTTGGTCGTCACCTGGACCCGCTCGGCAACGAGGTAGGCCGAGTAGAAGCCGACGCCGAACTGACCAATCATCGAGATGTCGGCGCCCGACGAGAGAGCCTCCATGAACGACTTGGTGCCCGACTTGGCGATCGTACCGAGGTTGTTGACGAGGTCGGCCTTGGTCATGCCGATACCGGTGTCGCGGATCGTCAGCGTCTTAGCCTCCTTGTCCGGGGTGATGCGAATGTAAAGGTCCTTCTCGGTGTCGAGCTGCGAAGGGTCGGTGAGGGCCGCGTAGCTGATGAAAGGGGGAAAAGCAGCAAGGGTCAGCGATCCACAAGCCAAGAGTCCGAGGAGACAGGAGCAAAGGCTCGACGTACCGGACCTTGTCGAGCGCATCCGAGCCGTTCGAGATGAGCTCACGGAGGAAGATCTCCTTGTTCGAGTAGAACTGGAAGGGAGGGAGCACCAAATAGCGACGAAGGGCGTCAGTGACCGAAGGCCTCTCGAGCTTAGCAAAAGGTCACCGGGCGCGAGCGCGAGGCGGCGACGACGCACCGTGTTGATGATGAGGTCGAGCAGCTGCGAAATCTCGGCCTGGAAACCGAACGTCTCGGCGGCGGGAGCAGACATGGCGGGCGAGAAAAGGATTAGGGAAAGCGAAAGGGGGTGCGGGCGGCTGGGTGAAGGGAGGGTGGGCGATCGTCGTTTCGTCGGCGTCAGACGAAAAAGTCCGGGTCGAGAGAGCAGGTGGAGGAGAGAAGACAGCAAGACGTCAGTCGACCGGCTAGAGAAGGCGGGGCATCGCAGAGAAGAGAAGAGCCCTCGGCATGAAGCGCTCTCATCAGGAGCAGCGGGTGAGTCTGAGGCGAACCTCCCTCGAACGGAGAAGGACTTTGGGCCGTCCTCTCATCTCGTGGAGGGTGGCGACGACTCGACTTTCGCGAGAAGCGCCTCGGCTGCCGCCGCTGCTTCCTTGTGAGTTCTTCGCCGGCTCGACACCCCTCGCCCGAACGACGGACTCACGTATGCGAGCTTTTAAAAGAGGGCTGTCTGTGGGGTGTTGACTGTCCTGAGGGTCGACGAAAGAGTGCGAGCCTATCGAACGAGAGTGCGGGGTGCGGTCAAAGAGCTAAGTCAAGGCGGTCGTTTCCGTCGCGCGTCTCGACCCGCCCGCGCGTTTTGTGCGGTCGGCCGGGCGAGGGGCGGAGGTTCGAGCACCTTCCAGCCGCCCTTCCCCGTAACAGAGTTACGGTCCTTTTCCCCTTTTCATGCCTCTCGCGCGATCGACGCGACCCCTCGTTCCTGTCTAGGCGCGACACGACGGTTGACCTCCAGGTCGTTGGCAACTCGCGTGGACGAGAGGAAAGGAAACGCATCTCTGTCTCTCGGAGGTCGAACACCCTCCCTCCCATGTTGGCCGTCTCCTCCGTCGTTCCCGGCTCTCTCGAACACCGAGCCCGAGCAGCCAGCGAGCGAGCCTGGAGAACTTGCCGACATCCCGGAGGGCACGTTCAAGCGCGGGGAGAGGAGGTCGAGGCTGAGATCATTTGCCAGACGGTGCGGAGAGGGAGGCCTGCAGGACGATAAAAGAAGGGATCCGGCTTTCCTTCGCCCGGCCATGGCACGTCGTGATGATGGGGATGCATGCGCTCGGCCCGATCCCAACCCCCTTTCACCCTTTGGGTTGGAACGGCTGGCCGGTTCGAAAAGAACAAGCGGTCGATCGGGTGGTGCTCCCTGCCCGAGTCTCTGCTCGTCGACCTCTTTCTCGTCACCCCACTCGACCTTGGTACTTTACATTCCTCCCCGCTTGCCCTCCTTTCTTTGCCGCTATCGCAAGAGTTTGTCGAACACGCCATGGACCATCCATCTCGCTCGACTGCATCGCTTCCGATCCCTTCCTTCCGCTCGCTCGCTTGCTTCACACCCGAGTTTGGGCGAGCTTGCCAGCCAGCTCGTCGGCCCCTGCCTGGCCGCCCGTCGTCGGCTGCTGCTGCTGCTGCTGCTCGAGGAGGAGGAGGCGAAGCCGACCATCGACGAGCTCGGATCGGACGCGGTCGAGTTGGAGACGCCAGAGGGCGAGCCAACGCCCGCACCGATCCCTCGCGGGGGTCGACGACTGGCTGCTGCTGCTGGTGATGGTGGCGGCGGCGCGGGGGTCGGGAACGTCCGACGAGGAGGAGGAGGTCGCATCGTTGTCCGTCGTCGTCGTCGTCATCGAAGGCGACGGCGGTTTCGTTCGTCGATCGAGCTCGGCAGCTAGATCCCGACCGGCCCGGACGAGCCCCTCGACCGCGTCGGTCAGTTGGGCCCCATCGATCGGGCCGTAGAGACTCGCGATGAGCTCGTCGGCACTCGCGAGGAGCGAGGCTGAGCGACCGAGCAGGGGGTCCAAGACCGATCGACGATTCCCCCCGCCGCCGCTGCCGCCGTCTGTCCGAGAAGAGGGCTTCGTCGTCGTCGAAGAAGGAGAAGATGCCGAAAGGGACGTGCGGTCGGTCATCGGCGGCGGCGACGGCGAGGGAACGATGGAGGAGGATGGAAGGGAGAAACCTCCGGTCCGACGAGCGCTGCCGTCGCCAGCAGAAGCGGCGACGGGAAGGAGCAGGCTCGGGACGTTTGAGTGGAGCGAGCGGACGAGCCGGAGGAGGGGGAGCGTCTGTTTGCGGGAAGGGGGCGGGAGGGGCAAAGGGGAGGACAGGCCCCATGGGAGGTGCGTCAGCCTTTTTCTCTTGATCGCCGGAGACGCAGGAGAAGCGGCGCCCGATTCGTTGAACCGGGACGAGTCAAGAAGAGGAAGGGTTAGAGATGAGGGTGAGGGAGAGAGATGAGGGTGAGGGAGAGAGGGACATCCTCCGCTCCCCGCCCCCCTCCCTTCCCCTCTCCCTTTTCTCCTCCGCCCAGAACTTGCAAAGAAGAAGGACGCACGGCGGTGATGAGCTCGCGCTCGGCCGCCGTCGGCTTCTGGCCGGCCGCCTCGCCGAGCAGCCGGGCCCAGTCATCCTCGCTCTCGGCTTCGCTCCCTTCCGTCGCCTCCTCGTCCTCCTCTCCGTTTTCCTTGTCGTCGTCGTCGTCGCCGTCAGACGAGGCGTTCAGCTCCTCCTCCTCCTCCGCCGTCGCCTCCTCGGCCATCTCGCGCGCCTCCCGCTCGCCGTCGACGAGGCCTTCGCCGTCGGCCGTCCAGCGCTTGAGACCGGCCTCATCGGCCGTCCGCGAGAGGCCACTGCTGCCTGACGTCGTCGTCGAGCCGACCGGAGGGGGCCGGGTGGCCGAGTCGAGCAGGCCAAAGAGGACGCCCATCTTGGCGAGGTAGGCCGGCGGCGGCGACGGGGCCGGCTGACCCTTGCTGTTGCTGCTGCTGCTGCTGCCGCTTCGATTGCCGGTCGCCGCAGGAGGTGAAGGAGGGGGGGCCTCCTCCCCCGATCTCTCGGGGAAGAGCGACCGGTCGTCCTCGAACGATCGGACCAGGCCGGTCAGCGCGAGACCGACCGCGTCGGTCCACCACCTCCACTCTCGCCCGAGCGCACTTTTCGTCTCCCCCCGTCGTTGTCGTCGCTCTCCTTCCTCCTCCTCCTCCCTGATGTCGTCGGCGTCGTCGTCGTCCCTATCGACCTGACCGACGACCCACAAGAGGCGCTTCCAGCTCTCGCCGAGCTCGACGAGCGACGGGAGCGCCGCGGGGATCGTCGCGGGGGGTTTGCCGAGGGCGAGGGCGAGTTGACTCGCGTGCTTCTTGAGCGTGTGGGCGAGCGCGAGGAGGGCCGAGTGGAGGTGGGCGAGCGAGGGCCGGGTGGTCGAAGAGGACGAGCCCCCGGCGCTTGGGGCGTCAGAGGAGGACGAGGAGGGGGCTGCTTCGATGGGAGAAGCGAGGGTCTGGAGGGTCGACCGGAGCGCTGTCCCGGGGGAGGAGAGGTGGGGGGGGGCTGTTAGCCCTCTGGTGGTTGCGTCTTGACAAAGAGGTCATGAGCGGTGCTCTTTGAAAGAGGTGGGCCTTTTCTTTCTTTCCCTGGAGCGCTGGGTGGTGCGTCCCCACAGTGAAAGAGGGCGGCGAGCCCCTCCGGCGGAGGACACTCTGGGCCAGCGGTCGGAGGTCGAAAGGGGAGAGGAGACGAGGGGACGAACCGATGCGGAGCGCTGAGGGCCACGGGTAGAAAACCGAAGAGGAAACCCCGGAAGTCAGGGAAATCGAAGGACGTAGCCGCGATACCCAAGCAGAAAGACGAGGGCAGGCAGGCGGGCAGGAGGCGACGAGGGAGGGGCGGGGACACAAGAGGCCCCGGTTTCGCCGAACATGGACCCGCCGAGCGAGGGCAGAAGGAAGAAGGGGGGTTGAAGGGGTCGTCAGCCCATGAACGGTCTTGTCTTGGCACCCGATATCGGGACAGCTTGCTCGCATGGTCGAGGGACGGACCGGCAAGCTCCTCGATGTCGTGACGGGCCATTCTTGAGTGGGGGGTTGCGGCGGTGAGGCTGAAGGAGAGGGAAGAGACCTTGTTGCTCGGACGGTGGTTAGGGTTAGCCCCTGGTTTGATGTCTGGGTTCCCACGCTCACAGCCCCCCTCGGTGACGGCCGCCAAGCCACTCGTCCAACTGCGGCAGCGAATCGTGCAAGAACGAAGAGGCCACCAACCGACCATGGACTCTTCACCACCAACCACCATGCCTCGCCCACCTCCACACTCCCTGTCGGCCTTCATCTTCGTCGTCGTCCTTCTCTGCCTGGCCACCGCCCTGCCAGACAAGGTCCACGGTCCGTCCGCCGTCCGCTCGCTCTCTTGCAACACGCTCTTGCAAAGGGGCTGACGAAGGAGACCCCCCTCTTCCTCTCTTTGCTGCCTCGTCCCTCCCGATCACGGATGGCTCTCCGGTCCCGCTCTCTCCACAACAGCCCAGCACACTGTCCGGCACGCTCACCTCGCCCGCACTCGTCGACACACCTTTGAGATCCTCCCTCGGCTCGTCCCCGAGGCAACCGCCGCCGGCAAGGACCCGCAGCAGCAGCAGCGAAGACGCCGACGGGGGGCGGCCAAGCGGGCCCCTGTCGGCCCGAGCCAGGCCGAGCTCGGATGGGACGACGAGTGGCGGGTCGAGGTCGAGCTCCCTCCGGCGGGGACCGACGACGAGGTCGGAGGCAGCCGAGGCGAGACGGTCGTCCTCCACCTGGTGCGTCGGGACCTCCCCTCCACCGGCTGTCTCCCCGCGCCGCCCTGCGCATCGATCGCCGCAGGAGCTGACTCCCCCCTCCCCCCCTCCACTCGCTTGGCCGTCCCCCCGCGTCTTGCCATCGTGATTTGCAGGCCCCGACTCCAGACCTCCTCCACCCGTCCGCCTCGACCCGTTCCTCGTCGTCGTCGTCGTCGTCGTCCTCTGACGCCCGCCCGCTCGCTCGCGAGTCAGCCCTCGCCTACTCTGGCTTCGTCCTCCCCCTCTCGCTCTCGGACCTTCACTGGTCAACCGCCCTCCTCGCTCCCGCTCCATCAGACGACGCTGCCGACGCCGACGGCGATGACGATGACAATCGTCAGCGACGGAGGCGAGCGACCGAGCGGCCCGACGGCGCGCTCGGCTGGGCCCGCGTCGTCGTTGACCAGGCCGAGCGCGGGGTCTTCCAAGGAGCGTTCAAGGTTCGGGGCGAGACGTGGCATGTTTTACCTCACAAGACGTTCCTCCTCCACGATGCTACTTCTTCCTCGTCCTCCTCCTCTCACCTCCCCTCGACGGCGCTCAGCCCTCCCCTGACGATGACCCGTCGTGGTGGGGACGACGACGACGAGATGCCTCCTCCCGAGCCCGAGACGCTCGTCTTCTACAGGGATGCCGACGTCGTCGCCCCCTTGGGCCCGACGGCCGGCTGCCTCGCCGACAGCCTCGCCTTCAACGTCGATCGACAGCACCCGATCCACCTCGAGGGCCGTCGGCGGACCCGCGTTCGCCCGCGCGGGCCCTGGTGGGTCGACGGCTTGCCCCCGCCGCCGGCCTCCTTCGGTGGTGGGGGTCGATCAGGAGGAGGAGGAGGAGGAGGCGACCTGCGGTCGTCGGCGTTGACCGCCGAGGGTCTCTTCTATGAGGAGGTTGGATCGATCCAGGTCGGGAGGGAGGAGGGCGCTGACCGGTCGGCGGCGGCACGGGTCAAGCGGCAGGACGCCGGTGGATCGCTTGGGTCCAACCTCGAGTACGTTCGAGTCTGCTTCCTCCTGTCCCCCTTTTTCCTTTGTTGGAGCCGCGACGCTACCATCTACTCCTCGCTGTCCCTTCCCGCGGGCGGGCCCTTACGAGTCGCCTCCTGCAGAGGGGGGGGGGGGGGGCGCGGGGGGGGAGGCGAGCTCGAAAAACGTCTCTCTTTCCTATGGAAAGCTGACGAATCTGTCGCGCTCACGACCTTCCTTACGTTTCCAAGCTTCGTCGCTTCGATCGGTCAATCGGCGGGCTGCCCGACCTCGCAACGCGTCGTCTATACCGGCGTGGCCGCCGACTGCGCTTACGTCCGGCGCTACGGGGGAGCCGACGAGGCCCGGCAGGCCATTGTACGTTTTCTGTGTCGTCGTCGTCGTCGCCTTCCTTTCGCTCTCTGTCCGCCAAGCCGTACCCTGCCGCCTCGCTCTCCCTTCTCGTGTCATGACTCCTCCCGTACCCCTAGCTGCCCCCCCCCCCCCCTCTCCCTCCCCACTTCCGCTCAGGCGACATCAGAAGCGCTGACCTTCAGTCCGCCTGACTCCCCCCCGTCTTAGCTGAGCAATTGGAACCTCGCCTCGGGTGTCTTTCGCGATACGTTCAACGTCTCGCTCGGGATCGTTTCGCTCTATGTCCCCTCATCGACCAACTCGTCGTGCACCTCGACCCCGCTCGATCCGTCCGAGGCATGGAACGTGGATTGCTCCTCGCTCACGCTCAACGACCGGCTCTCCGAGTTCTCCCGCTGGCGTGGGCGGTCGGCCGACTGGCCCGCCGAGGCTGGACTCGGTCACCTCCTGTCGGGCTGTCCGACCGGTCAGGAGGTCGGCGTCGCCTGGCTCGGACTCCTGTGCGAGCAGGGCGTCAGGGAGCAAGGTAGCTCGGGAGCCGTCAGCGGGACGGCCGTCTCGACCTTTTCGCCCGTCGAATGGCAGGTCGTCACCCACGAGACGGGTGAGTGCTCCCCTCTGCCTCTCCTCTCCCTTTCTTTCCTAATTGCCTCGTCCTCCGTGATGTGTTCTTCCCCCTGTGCCCTCCGCTGATCCTACGCTCCCGCCCCCCCCCCCCCCCCCTCTTTTGCCTCGTGCCACGATGGACCTCCGACAGGCCACAACTTTGGCGCCGTCCACGATTGCGCCTCGCAGACGTGTGTCAGCGCCAGCTCGGGTGACGGCTCGTGCTGCCCCCTGAGCGCGAGCACGTGCGACGCCGGAGGCCAGTTCATCATGTCGCCCGTCTCGCAAGAGGGCGAGGAGCAGTTTTCGCCCTGCTCGCTCGGAAACGTGAGGAGTTTTCTTTTTTCCTTCGTCCGCCCCCCCTTCGTCCCCCTTCCACGTCCCTCCGTCTCTTCCCTTCTCTCTGCTTCTTACGCCTGCACCGAAGCACTCGGTTCGCCGCTGGCCTGGTCTCAGGCTCTCGCTTCTTCCAGACGCACGCTGAATCTTTGTTTCTTCAACGATTTGGTCTCCGGTCGCATCGTCTCTCTTCCCGCGCGCCCAGGTCTGCTCGGCGTTCCTTCAAAACGTCGTCGACACGAGCTGCCTCGCCACGCCTGGAGGTGTGACAACCATCTCGACCCAGCAGGTGCGCCTTTTGCCCTCTCCTGCTTCTCAACTCCTTCCCGCCGCCTCGTTACACTCCCTACCTTGCCACTCCCTTCCCCCCTCCCCCCATATCCTCTCCTTTTCCCTCTCCTCTTCACTCCCGGCCCGTCGCCCGAGTCCTCGCCTTGGGGCTCTATGCAGATCCTGACGCCTCTTTGCCTTTTTCCTTCTTCTCGTCGTCCGATCAAAGTGCGGCAACGGCATCGTTGAGCCCGGCGAGGATTGCGACCCGGGAGGGCGCGACTCGGCTTGCTGCGATCCCCAGAGTACGTTCCACTGCCCCTTCCCCCCCCCCCCCCCCGCCTTCTCTCTCCTCCTTCTTGTCATTTTTTCAACCCTCCCGACCCCTCTTTGTTGACCATCTTGTACCCCTTTTGCACCCCCCTCTGGACGCACAGCTTGTCGCTTCCGCAACGGCGCCGTGTGCGACCCCGCCTCATCGGTTTGCTGCGAGGCAAGCTGCACCTTTAGCCCATCGACGACGGTCTGCCGACCCTCGGTCGGCGAATGCGACCTCGCCGACATGTGCACCGGTTCAGCCGCAACCTGCCCAGACGACGCGACCGTCCCGGACGGGACGGCCTGCACGGGCGGCGGAGGAGGAGGCGCCGGCGGCGGCACCAATGGGACGACCGCCGGCGGGGGGGGTGGAGGTCTCGAGTGCGCGAGCGGCGTCTGCTCGAGTCGCGATCTCCAGTGCCAGACGGTCGGTCGCTCGCTCGGCATCACGGGCGCCTGCCCGAGCGGGCTCGTCTCGGGCGAGAGCTGCACGCTCACCTGCTCAAGCCCTAACAACGGCTTTGGCTGCGTCGTGCGTCTCCTGTTTTGGGGCTTCAGCCCTCCCTCTTTCCAGAATTGGGAACCTCCTTTAGGATGTTGGCTTGACTGACATTGCGGTTCACCTTTGGTTCCTCTTTGCCCGTAGCGCCTCCAATCGTCGTTCATCGACGGCACCTCGTGCGGCGGCGGTCAAGGTCGCTGCTCTAACGGCCGCTGCTCGTTCAACTCAGGCCTCGCCCGGGCAAAAGGCTGGTACCTCGACAACCTTCGGATCGCCATCCCGGTGACGGTCGTCGTCGGTCTCATCGTCCTCGTCATTCTCTTCTTCCTCCTCCGTGCGATCAAGCGATGTTGCACCGGAGGAAGCGGCCGCTCGCCGAAGCGGACCCGACACGGCGGACCCGTCGGCGCCGCCGCCAACGGCACTCGTGGACGCGGCCCGCAATGGTACGTCATCTTAAGGCTCCCTCTCAGCACTCCCCCCCCCCCCCCACACACACAGCCTCCTGGAGCTTTCGCTTATGCTGAACCTTTCTTGGCCTTGTTTGTCACCCAAGGGGTCCCGGCCCGATGGTCTCATCTAACAACTCGTCGGGTGAGCCCATCATTCAGCACCCGCCGCCAGGCTTTGTCCCCCACGGTCAGGTGCCCTACCAGCCCCAGATGCAGTCGCCGCCGCCGCCGTGGGGCGCACCACCGATGCCGCCATCAACCGGCCAGCCGAGAGGCCAGTGGGTTGACCCGTCGGCGTACAACGGACCCAACTATCGGCCGTAGAGGCGCATCCCCACCCCTTTCTGTCTACGCAGGACGCTCGTCATCTGTCGCTGCCCATGTGTTCTCCGCACCGTCTCGCTTCTACTTGCTCTTCTCCATGTAGCCTTAGCTTCCCAAGATCTTGTACTTCGCTCGCTCATCGTCCACAGACCGCTCGCAGTGGTGGATTTAGAGACATGCCCTGTACGCCTCGAGTGATTACTCCATGAGCGTACGATGGTCAAAATAGCACTGTTAGACTCGTAGTTCCCCGGAACATGTGCGGAATTTCCATTTATCTTGAATGGGTGAGGTTGGAGTCTTGACCCTCTGGCGCCCAACAATCATTTCTCGCTCTCTCATGCTTCTTGATCCGACAACAAGACAACGAGACGCCCTCCAGCCGCCAGCCGAGCAAGCTAATGCTGGTCTGCTGCCGGTTTGTTGTCGACGGACCGATGCGCTGCAGCCTCTGGTGGTGGCTGGTACGGTTGGCAACACTTGCAAGGGGCGGCGTCGCTCCTTTCGGCCGAAGCGGGCGACTTGCTCAAGGTGGCGGCGCGGCGCGGCCTGCTGCGCGGACCCGCGCGGCAGCACTCTTTGCTCGCCCACTGGCGACCATCGCAACGGGAAATGACAAGACAGGCAGTTTCCAGTTCGTGCGGCCGAGCCGAGTCGATCGGTATTACTCTCGTCTCAAGCCGTTGCGTTTCGGATGCCACCCCTCCGCGGGTGAGGGCACCTAGGGTTGCATCTTTCAACGTCCATAGCGAGCCCGCATCGCACTTTAAAGTCCTGCGAGTCACGGATTCGTAATCAGGGAGGCTAGAAGCATGAGCTTACCAAGTTCCATACCGATCCGTTGCGTTCTGGATGTCACCCTCATGTACCGCTTCTCCATTGGGTAGGTCTGAGGGTCGAGGACCTGCTGCGCGCGCGAATCGCCTCGGAGTTGGCCGGTTCAGCTTCCCTCAGCTGCCTTCTCTTCCTACTCGGACGCCGTCGCCCCCGTGACGATGATGTCCATCCTCTCTCCGCACCAGCCGTATGATGCGCTTGGTCCATTTCCGCTTGGTACCCGCGAGCTACCATTCCTCTCGTCGCCCCTGTACGCGTTCGCCACCGCTGCTCGGGTCGTTGACCCGTTCCTCACCTCGCCCGTCGGGGCGCGCTACCCCTCCGCCTACGGCCTCAACGGCTCAGCCTCGTGGGCGGTCCTCCGTCCTGACAACCAGGGCTGGCTAAATTTTGCCTGGTCATCGGTCGACTGGGCTGGCCTCCGCCGGTCCGAAGGCTGGGCCGGCCTCCAAGATCTGACGCTGCTGAGGTCCGAGATCGACGTCCAGGAACCAGGCGACTACCTCGGCCTCCTCGTCCAAGGTCACTCTTGGGCCGTCGTCCCTCAAGATCGGCTCGAGGACCCTATAGCTTGGCATACCGGTGACATCTATGCCTACTCCGAGGGGCTCGGCGGCGAGCGGCCGCCGGGAGTTGACGTTTACGGCCAGGTCATTGGCCTGGAAGCCGGCAAGCACTGGATCTACCTCAAGAGCCTGTACGAGATCCGTACGTCGCCTCCCTTCGACCATTCCAATCTCGAGCCGCTCATCCGCGCCAGTGCTCACCGTTTGCTGTCCCTCCCCCGGGCAGGCATGTTCGGTGATCCGGGCCCAAAGGAGCCGACCATCCGCCTCAAGTTCAGCCTCTCAAAGATCGAATCCTCTATCCGGGTCACGCCGACAACCCATGACTCCTCCGATGAACCTCTTCAAGAGGTTCTACAATTCCCTCAACTGCCGTCAACCAGGCCGATACCGGACCTGCGAGTGTACGGCCCGTCGGCCGGCATGAGTGGGCTCGGCGACGTCATCGGAGGCTGGATCTATGGCGACGTTGCCGGGTTTGCCCTTCGCGCACGGCGGGAACCGGTCGAGGTGACATCCGCAGAGCTACAAACGGCGATCCAGGGCCTCAGCATATCGCTGCGATCACCCTTGCATCTTGCCCCTTACCAGCTGCGACCGTTGACGCTCGAGATCGAACAGACGGAGGCACTCCTGGAGGAAGTCAAGCAGCTGAGCCTTGTACTGTCGACGGATAATGGTCAAGTCAATATTATCATTCCCATCGTCCACGAAAGTCAGCCGCTCGTTTCGACAGTCCGCTTCGTTTACCGTGATCAGGATGGAACGGCGGCGTACGCGATGGCTCATCCCCCAACATCTACTCGAGGACCACAAGAGGCCGTCATCTTGGCCTTACATGGGGCCGGAGTCGAGACAAGCTCGGCCTTTTGGACCGACGCGATCAGCCCTCGACCTCGAAGTTGGGTCCTGTTCCCGACCGGTCGGACCGCCTGGGGTTACGATTGGCACGCCGCGAGCACCAGTAACGTTTGGGCCGCTCGACGTGAACTCTCAAAGCTGCTAGGGCGACACGGCCAGGAGCCCCTTAGCGATCGATCCGTCGTCGTCGGCCACTCGAACGGTGGCCAGGGCGCGACCCATCTCTTCCTTCACTACCCAGACGCGTTTCAAGGGGCGCTCTCGGCGGCAGCGTACTTGAAGATCCAAGCCTACGTCCCGTACACGCAATGGACGTCGGCCCATCACGCCGACCCGGCCCTCTGGGGGCTGCTGATGACTGGCCTTTCCAGTAATGACGAGGATGTTCTATCTGTCAATGGTTTCGGGCTCGCGCGTGCTTTAGTGCATGGTCGGGAGGACGACAATGTGAGCTTCCAAAGTCCGATCCCATTTTTCACACCTCACGTGCCTGACCCTCCTTGCCACGTCTCGACCAGGTGCCAGTGTGGCACGGTCGCGAGATGATGGGCCTGCACGCTCAGCACTCCGGCAACACGTCTTTGATCACAACGTTGGTCATCTACCCTCCGTTCCTAAGGTATGGGCGCTTAGCTGACCCGGCTTGACACTTTGTGCGTAGGTACGAGGAGGTTCCGGACAAGTCGCACTGGTTCGAGAGCATCCTATCGTCGTCCTTCGTCGAGCGCTTTCTCAGCACGCATACGCACGCCAAGCGCGAACGCTATCCGCCTGCCTACTTGACCAAAGGATTTGAGCTCGTCGTTGCCAATCCGGACGAGCAGGGTGGTAAGGGCGGATTCCGCATCATCCAGCTCGACCGGGTCGGAAGGTGGGCCTAACCATGCTTTCCACCTTGACATCATGCGCTTATCCCTGCAACCTTTCGCCTTGCACACAAAGACTGGCCAGACTTCGCGTCGGGCCGATCAACAAAGAGGGTAGCATCGTCATCACCTCGAGGAACACACTTCGCTTTTCGCTTGACCGCGGCGCGTCTTCCGTCCGACTTTGGAAGGCGAACGACCTCGTCGTCGACGGCTGTCAGCTAAGACTGCCACTTGACACAAGGGCTGACGATTCGTCCAGTCGGTTGCATGACGTGACCTTCCACCGAGTCAATCGCACGGCGCCGTGGCAGTTGACAACCGACGCCGATGCTGCACTCGAACCGATTCGCCGCTATGGACCGCTTCTCTCGATTCTTACAACCCCGGGACCTCTCGTCCTGATCGTCCCGGCACGGGCGCTGCATCACCTCCAGATTGCGACGCGGATCGCGCATGACGCCTGGGTCTATGGCCGATTCGATGCTCGTATTATCACGGACGAGCAGGCCAAGGCCGAGATGAGGGACGAGCGGCAGCATGAGGGTCTTCAGGGCAACTGGATTGTCGTTGGTGGCCGAGAAAACGCGATGACCGGGCTGCTCCAGTCGACTCCTCGTGAGCTCACATCGCTCGTCATCCAACCCCACCAGACGGACGGCTGACAATCTCGGGCTTTGGTCCTGTGGACAACAGTGCATTTTCCCGGGCGTGGGCTCCTTAGTATCAGGACCGCTGACGGTGAGATCAGGACGTACGATCCAACGAACCATCCGTCGACGGGCGTTCTGTCCCTGCATCCGCACCCGCTTGCAAGGCAAGGGCTCGCCCTCATCCTCGCTGGGACGGACGCGGCTGGCCTCGAGCGCGCCTTCCGCCTCTTCCCCGTTCGCAGTACGTCGGAGCGCACTGTAATGTCGTTGCTTCGCCGCTCGCTGATCGTGACCTGTGCCTTTCCCTCCAGCTGGCACACCGAGCCTCGACTGGATGATCGTCGGTCAGGACGCAGATTGGAAGGGTGCCGGCGGGCTCCTCGGCGCTGGCTGGTGGGATAATGACTGGGGTTGGGAAGAGAGCGGGTCTTGGTTAGCGTAGGAGTCAGACCAATACGTGGCGAGAAGATGACTTGATCGTTGTATCAACCCTGCAAGAAAGGTGGAGGGAAGGAGGGGGGGAGGGGGGGGATTGGTCGATAGAGTCAGCGTGTAGGACAACGATGAATGCCAAGGCTCCCCTGAGGAACGAGCGTCAACCTTCCACCACCAGCAGCAGCGGTGGCAGTGGCGGCAACTTTAGAGATCGGCTGCATGGAGGGCGGCGGCATCGGCTGATGTTGCGGTAGGAGCCGAGCTCGCATGCTCGCACAGACACAGATGTGAAGCGGGATAGACAAATTCTACATGACGTCCTCGAAAGCTACCGTATGCGAGCTGCCATGTTGCGGAAGAGTGTTGACCGGAATCAACACGAGGCCCAGGGAGACACCGATCCAAGCCTGATGGACTCCAAAAGTGTAGGTCAGACAGGAGTTATCCTCTGCAGGTCTGTGAACAACCGGGTCATGACTCCGGTCATTCACAGGCCTGCAATGGCATCCTTCCCTGCGACCTGCTTTGTACCCTCTGCGCTTGCAAGTTCGCTCGGGGTCTCGGCTCGCCTCGAGGTCGGCCGGATGGGTTGGTGCAAAGCGGGAGAGCAACGTTGCAGGAGGAGGTACAATTTGGCGAAAACAGCCCCTGCGCCCCTCCCGCGGCGCGCGCGAGAGCTGCTGCTAAGACCGACAAGAGCTACACGACGGAAGGTCAGCAACAGGCAGGAGACGAGCGCGCCGGTAAGGCGGCCTCAGCGGGGCGGGGCCATCTAATCAATTAATTTTATTCGGAGAGAGTGGGGGCTCAACGCCTGGAGATCCGGTGGCGGAGGGCCGGGGCTCGATGAACGGCTGACGCCCGCAACCGTGGGCGGGCGAGCGGGGCGTCTTGCCCACACCGCATCGCAAGCGTCGTTACGACCCCGGTCGCACGTCCGGTCGCAGCTGTCTTTCCTCAGTAGCCACCATGGTTTCTCTGCGTGAAAGCCTGGCGAAACGCCTGGCCCGGGGCGAACCACCTCTGCCGGATCAGCTGCTGACCATTAAAGGTTTCATATGGGCGATGAGGCCGCCGATTGCCGACACGCCTCGACCCTGTCTCACGACGACGACGACGACGACCCAGCCGAAGCCAGATATTGGGTGGCCGGTGAGCCCGCCAGATCGGGCCGAAGCCAAAGGCTGGGTGGCCGGTGAGCCCACAGACCGAGATACCTTCATCAGACTCTGAAAGCGGGCAAGCCGGCGAACCGGATCGGGCGCCTACGCTCCATGAGCAAGCAGCCCTCGGCTCACCTCCCTCGAACCCATGAGCGTCGACCCATTAGTCCCTTCCTTCTCCTTCAGCATCCATTCAACATCAACGTCGTCAGGTCCCTCCATCCACCCCGAGTCGGCGCTACCCCTACGCCACCCTAGCCCCAAGTCACCTGACGGTCGACCTCGGCCCCACCCCTTGAGCCCTGAGCTAGCCTCCAGCTTCCCGGTCCCCAGCTTGCTCCTTCCAGCGTCTCTAGATCATCGATCAAAGGCAGCAGAGACAGCCTGGATTGAGATTCTCTGTACCATCTGACGTCTCCTCGGGATCCGGCCTGCAGCGCCGCGCAGCCAGAGCTAAGCCGAGCATGGCCTTCGATTCGACCGCCTCGTCGCAGACCCTTGGCACACCTACCCAGCTCAATGGCGTGACAGTGAGTTCACCCTTCGGCTGGCTGAGCTCTAGTCTCTACACTGCCTGACGCCAACCATCTTCTGCTCTCGTGCCCAAAGGGCATGGCGGTTGCTGGCTTGCTCTCGGTCATCTGTGTCGCCTCCCTTCTGTCGTGCTTCTTGGTGCGTTGTGCATTGTGTTCTCCACGTCCTTATTGGACGTAAGCCTTTGTTGATGATTGCCTCTCCTCTGCTGACAGTATTCAACCATACGACAGTGGGGCAAATCTGACAAGGCCGTGTCGGGCCTCCAGCGCTTCCTTCGAAGTGGGCTCGGCCTCTACCTCGTCTCAACCCTTGTGGCCGATGGCATCCTCGGCTCGGCGTACGCCATGGGCTTCCACTGGACTGCAAAACGCCGGATCTACGACTCGCCAGCCTGTCAAGCACAAGCTGTTTTGATCCAGGTGGGTCGAGCTGACTTCGGTCGCCTACACAAAGACTGACCTGGACGGCCCCCAACCTAGCTCTCGGACTTTTCGACCGGCCTCTCGACCCTCGCACTGTCCATTCACACCTTTCTTGTCCTCGTTCCGATGCGACCGCCTCGTCGAAAAGTTGCCATCGTCTTAACCCCGGCTTTCTGGCTCGTGAGCGGCCTGACGGCTTGCATCGGGCCGCTCGCGGTTGAGCGCAACGGCGTTCCATTCTACGGTGTCGCCGGCAAGTGGTGCTATATCAGCGAACGGTACGCTGCATGGCGCTTCATACTGCTGTATGATCTGGTACGAGCCATCCCGACAGCTTTGAATGGTCCAGCGGCTAAAACTGTTGCGACGCCGATGCTAGATCTGGACCGTCATGGTCGTCTCGGCCTTCGTTTGTGCGCGCCGGACAACCTCTAGCACCTCAGCACGTCTCACTAACAACGTCTGAACATAATCCGGCAGATGTTTGGATCTTTCTCAGCCTTGCCGGCGTCGTCAGGACCCGCTCACGGCTGACGAGCGCCTCGGATCAAGGTGGCACCTCGTCGCGGGCGCACGAAAGCCGGATGAACCACAGCACGAGCCGCAAGATGCTGGCGTACCCGCTGCTGTACCTTCTTGTCTTCCTTCCAGTCAGCGTGCGTGCAGCGACGGGATGCCGCCGTTTCTTGTTTTGCAGCTGATGCCCCGTCATTCGACGACAGGTAACGCGCATCCTGAACCTCCGGAAACAGACGGTTCCCTTACCGCTCGTCATATTTGCCGGCAGCTGCCTCGCCAGCTCGGGGACGGTCAATACCATCCTGTTCGTCAGCACTCGCTGGGCGCTCTTGTCGAACCTCTCCACTACTACGCTTGCGACCGACATCGCAGCGAGCGGCGTTCTTACGCCCGGGTCGGACATGCCAGCGTGCAGTCCCAGTCGTCCTGGGATTCCTCGTCGGGCAAGCGCAGCCCTCTCGCACAATAAGGCCCATCCGCTCGATCTAGAGCTAGCTCGGCCTGAGGCCCGCAGCTTGAGACCGCCAAGCGACGGCGACAGCGCGGTCGTTCTTGACAATGGCGGTCGACACGGCTCGGCCGATTCTGGCCTGCCGGCAACACAATGGTGTTGTAAAGCAGGCGGCAGAGAGTCTGCTCGCGACAGGATGGACGGGTCCGATCCAAGCGACGGTCGGAATCCTTGAAAGCTGTAATTGGCGACAAGAAAGGAGGGCTTGTCCGGCAGTAGGCTTCGATTCGTTGGTGTCTTCTTTGATTCGACTGTTGCTTGTACGTATTAAATGTCAAACTGTACCTTGGACAACCCTCTTGGCCTCTCGGTCAGGCTTCAAACTGGGTTGCCGACGGACCGCAGGTTGCCCGGACCTGCAGACTCGGGCTTGAGCTGGCCGGCTGGATTGCTGCGCATCGGACACGAGCCGCTAAGGACCTCGACCGGTTCTCCGCCTCTTCCTTTCTTTGCTACTCCCATCCTCGATTCCATCGCGTCCAAGTGCTCGACAACGGGACTCGTATCCGACCCAACTCGTCGCCATCCTGTCATGTCACTCTGGACTCCCCGATTGGTTCGCTCTTCAGCAGCGCCAGCCTTGTGCCGC
Organism: Cystofilobasidium macerans; assembly: GCA_014825765.1. Classification (NCBI taxonomy): domain Eukaryota; kingdom Fungi; phylum Basidiomycota; class Tremellomycetes; order Cystofilobasidiales; family Cystofilobasidiaceae; genus Cystofilobasidium; species Cystofilobasidium macerans. The sequence goes on along the minus strand of MVAP01000012.1, from coordinate 12,308 downwards.
ATCGCGTCGGCCGGCCCGAGCTGCCGTCCCCAAGGGATCCTCCTCGGCCAACGAGCCGCTTCCTCCTCGTTCTCCTCCTCCTCACCGTCGCACAAGCCGGCCGCCGAGCCCTTCCGTCCGCGCCGCCAGAGCGCAGCGGAGGAGGCAGCTCGAGCGCAAGCGCTCCGACAGACGGCACTCGACCGGATGGCCCGGATCAAGCTCGAGCAGCTCGAGCGAGAGCGACGAGCAACCGCCCCCGCTGCTGCTCGCACGGTCTCGTCGTCGTCGTCGACAGCCGCAGGTGCGAGAGAGAGGAGTCGCGTCGTTGATGGCGACGGGCCTGACCGGCCTCATCCGACGGTCGAACGGCTCCGGCGTGAGCGGGAGCGCAAGCGGCAGGCGGCGGTCCAGCAGGCCGAGGTCCTGCATGAGGCCCCGACCGACAAGGCGCCGTGGCGGGCCATTGTCGACTGGTACTGGGGTGCGTCCCGCCCTTTTTGCGGGCCTCGATGGTCGTCTTTTCCTTGGTAGTGTCAAGAAATCAGCCCTGACGCTTGACTTTTGTGGTTTTGCGGGCGGGTGACAGCCATCAGCCCAATTCACCGCCTCAAGATCGGCGCCGTCCTCTTCGTGTTTGCCAGTGCTGGTCTGCTCTTCTTCGACCCTTTCATGGGTGGTGGACCGTCATCCGAGAGGAGGTATGCTCAAGACACCGACTGGATGCGGGCCGAACTCATCAGGCTCGAGGCGGAGGAGCGAGAGCGCAGGCGCTAGAGATTCTTCCATGACAACGAGATATATAGTGGTGGGGTCGACGCCCCAGTCTATGACTACTCTCTCGGAGGAGCAGCCCGCCCTCAGTATTTATCGACCCCGGCAGCCAGCCATATGGTGCGGACTGCCATGCCGAGGAGGCCCTTGTTGAGCCAGCCTTCGACGACGATCGTCCCGGTGCCGATGATCCAGCAGATGGTCCAGCAGCGGCCGAGCCAGCCACCGACACGGCCGAGGCCAGCCTTGGCCCAGAGTCGCTCGAGCCCGAGGGCGACGCACTGGACGAAGAAGAAGAGGGTGATGGAGGGCGAGAGCTCGCCCGGCCTGAAGGGAAGGGCGCCGAGGTCGTGAATGAGGCCGCTGACCAGAAAGACGGCGGCTGGCTTGAGGAAGGGCGGCAGCGGATGGCTGTAGAAGGCGAACGTCGGCGCAAACAGCGGATGCCAGCGCTTGCCCCAGAAGTCGTGCATCGACTCGGCTTGCCAGGGCCGGTCAAAGATCTCGCCAAATTCAGACGGCGCCCAGCCGAGGGAGACGAGCAGTGCCGCCCACGCGTGATAGATGCACTCGACAAAGAGGTAGACGCAAAGCTGGCGGGCCGACACGCGTCGATCAGCGAGGTGGTCATTGTTGCTGCTGCACGAGAACGGAGGGGACGCACGCCAAAGATGGCCGTCACACCGACGGCGCCGACGTTGCGGTGGAGGGGGTGGACGTAAGGAACCCAGCTCGGCAGCCAGGGCACATTTTCACCGGCGAGCTCCCAGATGCTCGCCCCGCGCGTGTCGAGCAGCCGGTCGAACGGCCGGGCGAGCATCGTCAGCGCGAACATGAGTCCGCCGTCGCGGACGACGACGAGCAGGTGCGCGCCGGCCGAGCGGAACGGCGGCTTGACCGTTGGCGGCGGCGAGTAGTACGGCGTCTTGTTCCAGCCGGCGAGGGACGGGTTCGAGAGGAGGTCGACCGTCGATGACGGCGGCGGCCGCGAGTGCGTGTACGGCGTCTCCAGTAGCGTCAGGCGTGGGATGAGGAGGGCCACCTGGGGAGGATAAAGGGGGCGGTGAGGTTCAGAGCAAAGGCGTCGCTCTTACCGAGCGGCGCTGCACCGGGAACAACGTACATAGACGCCGGCGAGCCCGATGACATAGTTGAGCCATTCGTGCAGCGGCCGCTCGAACGCGATCCCTCCCGAGAGCTGCCAGACGGCGGCGTACGCAACCGGAAGGAGCGCGAGCCGGAACTGGCGGGTGCCCTCGCGCTGGGCGAGCCAGGAAAGCAGGAGTAGGACGCTGTCGACCGCGCCGAGCAAGACCCAGTAGCGGCCCGACGTCAGCGACAGCGGCGCGGCGAGCGGAAAGGGGAAGTGCATCCACGGGCTGCTGCGGTGCGACGGAGAGGGCTGACAGGCGCAGACGGGGCGGCGAGGCCGTGCGGTCGATGCGAGCAGGAGAGAGAGGAGGTCAGCCTTTAAACAGGGCGAGAAGCCATCCACCTAGTTCAGAGCACCGACCTAGGTCTTCTCGGACCGAGAAAGAGGAAAGGGGTCGGATGACTGTTTGTGCCGATTCGTCGTCTCTTACATCGTCTACCCTCCGGTCGCTCCTCGCTGAGCGCTGACGCGGGCGACCAAGAGAAGGAGAAAGCTGTCGACGATGGGTTGAACCTGCTGTCATCATTTGGACTGCGCGTCTGAGAGGCGCCGTCGGCGGAGGCCGGCTCGCACCCGACTCGCCCGCCCGGGCACGCCTTCCCCCTTCCGACACTCACCACATTGCATGCTCCGAAACCCCATCCGTTTACCTATTTTCAACACCTTCGTTTCTCTCCGACGACCCGCCGCCGCCCGCCTCATGTCGCTCTTCAACACGACCCGCCTCCAGGGCGAGACTGTCCTCATCACCGGTGCCTCTGGAGGTTCGTCCCTTTACGCCTTCTCCGGCCCCGATAGGCACTTCATCGTGATCCTCAAACACGACCCGACTGACAACGACATCTTTCAACTTTCAGGTATCGGAAAGGCGACCGCGCTCCTTTTCGCCAAGGTGCGGCTCTCATAACTCCTCCATCTCGCTGATTGCCCTCCCAGCCGCAGTTCCCATCTCTCGCCCCGCCCGTGTCGGAGATGGAAGGGCATCGATGGCTGATCCCTCCATCTCTCTCACGCTCGCTTCGTATTCATATTCGCGAACTATCGCAAACGAACAACTTAGGCTGGAGCCAACCTTCTTCTGCTTGCCCGCCGGCCAGCCGAGCTGCAGGCGGTTGCTGCCGAGTGCAAGGCGGCGTGGGAGGCGGCGCCCGAGGCGCTCACCGGAGGCAAGGGCGGTCGTTTCACCCCGGTCGAGTGCGACATGAGCCGGCGCGAGGACATTGACCGCGCGCTGGCGACCGTCCAGGATGAGGTCGACTCGGTGGAGATGTGCGTCCTGCCCTTTGTGAGACCGTAAGGGGGGAGAGGGTTGCCGTACTGCTGCTATTGCGGTACCGGAGGCTGCTCGAGTAGGAAACTGACCGCTGAAGTTACGCACCGCCTCGTCCATCTTATAGTCTCGTCAAGTGAGTCGCGTTGTCGGGCGCCCTACGGCAGTCAGGGGCCATCAAGTCAATCAGGTCGATCAGAGACTGACAGATGTTGTCCTTCTTCCCTCGCTTCCCTCCTTCTTTAGTAACGCCGGCCTCGTCAAGGGCGTCGAGAAGGTCGGCGACATCAGCAACGACGATATTGACAGTCAGTTGCTCCCCCTCTTCCGCCCTCGTCGCCTCTTACAGGCTTTGATGCGCGCGCGCGCTGACCCCCCTCCCCCCTGAACTCCCTGCCGCCCTGCGATCCTCGCGTTCATCTCGCTAGTCATGTTCCAGACAAATGTCATCGGCCTCATTCATCTGACGCAGGTGGTCCTCCGAGGGATGAAGAAGCGCCAGAGCGGACACGTCATCAACCTTGGCTCGGTCGCCGGCCGAGAGCCCTACGCCGGCGGCGCTATCTATTGCGCGACCAAGCGTGAGTGGTCTCCCTCCCTCTCTCCTTCCCCCCCCCCCCTCTCTCTTCCCTCCTTCCATTGCGTTCCACCCCTGTCTCCTCTCTCTCTCCTCTCTTCTCTCTTAACCCTTCCACATCCCCCCTTTCCCCGCCCTCACTCGAAGGGATCTGACGTTTTGTTCGCCATCCGCGCAAACCCCGCACTTTGCTTTCCCCGGTCGCCGCCGACCTGTCCACTCGAAAGACGCCGTTCGGTCTTTTTCGAGCTCACTCATGAAGGAGCTCGTCGATACACCCATCAAGGTCTCCGAGGTCCAACCCGGCATGGTCGAGACCGACTTCTCCGTTACCCGCTATCGGGGTGACAAGGCGGCAGCCGACAAGGTCTACTCTGGCACCCAGCCTCGTACGTTTGAATCCCTTCCTCTGAAGAACCTTGCTTCTTCGGACCCCTCTCGTCCAACACCGCTCTCGGCTAATCCTTCTCCCCTCTCCCCGTCTCCCCGTGAACTCCCGTTGCCCGTCCGCCCGTCCACCAAAAGTCGTCGCCGCCGACATCGCCGAGGAGATCGCCTGGGTCGCCCTCCGGCCCAAGCACGTCCAGATCGCCGAGCTCTTCGTCTTTCCCTCTTGCCAGGCCGGACCAGGCGTCGTCCACCGCAAGAACTAACGAGAGCGGGAGCGCGCGGACGGCAGCCTTGGAAGGGTCGCCTGGGGCGTAGTCTTGAGCGAGGGCCTCGTTCGGATGACGAAACGGAAACGGCTGTGGGTGGAAAGGGTCAGGGGCTTTCAAAATATTCAAGCTGTCTCGTTGCGTGCGTTTCACCTCGTCTCGTGTAAAGGAGCGAGACATGGAGGGACCGTCAAACAGGGGACAGGATGAACTCAAACGACAAGATGACCTTGCTTGCTTCTCAACGCTCGCCAATTTGACATACAGAAAGGCCGATATCGGGCAGCCCAGCCAGCTTGCCGGGACAGAGCGCTCTGAGAAGACTTTCGGAGCAGTGTTCTCATCGCACAGCAGCTGAGCCGGCAAACCTGCGGCGCTAGAGGCAGGAACCATGGTGTGCGGGGACATGCAGAACAGGGTGACGTGGTGGCGTGCAAAGCTACAATGGAAGATGTGACAGAGTGAGAATGAGATGCGATGAGTAGAAACGGACGGAGGACGGAAAGGTGGTCTACATGAGGGCTGAGGCGCGGACTGATAGACTACCACTTCCAGCCCCATTTGCGAGGGCTCGCGACAGCCGGAGCAGCGTCGTCGGGCACAGCCGTTACGCTTGACGCCCCGCCCCCAAAGGCCGCGGCCCACAGACGCTCGCCCGTCTTACCGCCGACGTTGGCCGAATTGGCCCCGGGCGAACTCGGAAAGAGCGCCGGGGCCAGGACGCTGGCGGGCGAGCCCGGGTTAGGGCCATTGGTCGAGACCCCCTCGTGGGAGAGCGAGCCATCGGCAGCCATCGTCGGAAAACGGCTGGCGAGGGTGGCGCCCTTGCCGCCGCCGCCGAAAAAGGAACCGAGGCCGAGGCTGAGGGACCCGCTAGGCGAGGACGACAAGGGCGGCTGCGCGGATACCGACGGGGGCGAGGATGATCTATCGAGGACGCGTCGGAGCGAGTGCGAGTCATCACACTCAAGCCCGTCATCGAGCGCGCGGAGCGTCGTTGACGAGGCAGTCGAAGGGAAGGCAAAGGTTGCGCCGGTCCCGGCGTCCGAAGCTTTTCGTCGATGAGGCTGGTGCGGGTAAATCTCGGCTTGCTGCAGCTGGCGGAGCGAGCCAACCGAGCCACCGGCGGACGAGGCCGAGCGATGCGACGAGTAGCTTGACACAGTTCGAGAGGATGGGGTCGTGCCCGTCGTCGGGGCGTAGACGAGCGTGCGCGGCCGAGCAGCCGGTAGTGGGGGCGAGGACGAGCCCTTCCGACGCTTTGTGGCCGACGCGCCGGCCTCAAGCGCGTCGTCGACGAGGATGGCCTCGACAGAAGCAGTGTGCAAACCGGCCGGCGAGCTGTAGCTGCCAGCCTTGGCGGCAGCAGCTTCGGCCTCCTCAAAGAGTGCTGCGGGCGAGAGGCGCGATGCAAAAGCGTTGCCTGGAGCGTTGTTAACCGAGGGCGACGAGCGGGTGCGCTGGTGGAGGAGACCACCGACGGGGAAGCCTCCGGCCGAAAAGGAGGCCGAGCGGCGTTTCAGCCCCCCGCAGCCAGCCGGCCGAGGTGAGACGGACGGCGAACAGATCGCATCGGCGAGAGAGCGCTTGCGGGCATGCGACCGGCCCGGGAGAGGAGCCGCAGGAGCTACGATCGGCGGCCGGCGTCCCCCAACCCCTCGTGGTGTCACCGACTGCCTCGCCTCCGTGAAGAAGGCAGGCCGTGGCGGTGTGCCAAGGTCCATCGGCTCAGATGCGCAGTCGTCAGCCCTCCGCCCCGCCCGAGGCGCAAAGGGCCCGGGTGGGCTGGCGAGGTCGACCGGAGGCAGGAGACCCGGTCCTGTGGGTCGACGCATGCCAGGCGAGCCCTGCACGCCGACGACAAAACCGCGCTCCATCTCGAGGATCTCATCGAGGACGTCCGACATCCGCATGCCTGGCGGTTGCTGCTGCTGGTGGCTTGAGCCAACGAGCCGGGCTTGCTGTTGCTGCTGCTGAAACTTGAGCGCCGAGGCCGCCTTGCCGAGCGTCCCTGTTCGGCGGAGGGGCGAGACGATCCGGATACGCTCGACCGCCTCCTCCTCCTCGTCGTCGGTTCCGAACGTATGCTCGTCCGCCTCGGCCAGGCCGGTCAGGCCGTCAGTCTGCCCATCGCTATTGCCGATTAGATTGCCGAACGAGCCGAGCGAGAGCGCTGGGCGGTAGCCGCCGATTGAAGAGCTCGCGGAATGGCTCGTGAATGAGGCAAAGGACGATGAGGCGACGGAAGACTGTGAGTCGTCTCGCCGGTGGACCAGGTCGGGCACCATACGGTAGGCGCTCGACCGGGAACCCGGATGAGTCGAGACGAACGAGCCGCCAGCCGATGACGAGGCGAACGAGTGGGCCGACGAGGCCGACGAGGCAGTCGAGGCGGCCGTGTTGGACCGCGAGAGGTCGGCACCCAAGCCAAAGAGGGAGGAGCAAGCGGACGACCGGGGCAGGCTGGGAGGTACGCTCGGCACTGTTTGTTGCTGTTGCTGCTGCTGGGCGCGCCGGTGCTTAGCCTGCTCGAGCCGAGCGACCGCCCGTTGGGCCTCAATCTGTTCCCTTCCCGACCGGTTGCTAGCTGAGCGCGCCAGTCCGTTTGGCCCGAGCCCGGCTGCCATCGATGCAGGAACGGGCGCGAAGCCCAAGCCGAGCCGCTGCTGCTGCTGCTGCTGCTGGCGTTCGGCTCGCTCGCGCGCCTGCCGCCGCTCGCGCCGGGCAACCTTGGCCGCCTGACGTTCAGCCGCGAGCTGGACCGTCTCGGCATGCATTCGGCGGTAGTGGCTGGCGTGCTCGATCGAGCCAGCCGACTGGACGGACGAATTGGATGTCGAATGAACGAGTGGCGGGCGAGCGTTGTGGGCGGACGACCCGGCCAGCGGGCCGACGTGCGACGAGCTTGCGGTCGAAGAGCTGGGCAGGGCCAGCGACGTCGTCGATGACGAGGCAAAGCAAAGTGAGGCCGAGGATGAGACAATCGACGGTTGACAAGAGCGAGATAAGGCCAAGAGTGCGTCTTTGCGCGCGCAAGCTGGGTTAGAGACGAAGAGGGATGGGAGGTGGATCAGCTTCTGAGCAGGTCTCGCGTCGCGTCCGAGACAGCCTGTCGGCGCGCCCTCCTCAGTCCCTCTGGTCCTACGCCTCCCGTTCTAGAGCGGCAGAAGAGAAAGCAGAGTCGTCCCAGAGAAGTCAGAAAGGCATCGTGTCGCACCTGTGCTGCAGTAAATCTGGTCGCCGTCGTCATCGGCGGCCTGTCTGTTGTCACCCGCCGAGGACGCGGGCTCGCACTCGCGTCCACAGAAGCAAAAGACGGCGTGTGGGAGATCATCCTCAGAGCTCGACGAGCCGGACGGGCTGCTCTTCGTCAGGCCTCGCCGCAGGCGGTGCTTCGAGGGCCCGGCCGAGGGCGACCAGATGGACGCGTCCTGGAAGCGGTCGGTCATGGCGCGAAGGGGAGGCGGGCTGGTGCGCGAGAGGGAGGACGCGTTGGGTAGCCGGCTCGACTGGGTCCCACGAGAGCGTGCTGGGCGATGGCGGAGGTTTTATCTGTCACCGATGCGGACGTCTCTATATTTCACGTTGCGGTCCAACCTGAACGAGTGAGAGGGCAAGAGGGGTGAGGGGGATAGGGTGGGAGGGCGTGGCTGAAAGCAGAGGGCTGACTCTCGCCGAGCCACGCGCGCCAGAGGAGGCGGCGCTCAAAGTCGCGTCTCGGAGGGGGCGGGTTGGACGCGCAGTCTCCGAGGCGCGTCGAGAGGCAAACAAGCAGTGCAGGCGCCGGGGGGCCATGACTGTCCAATTCGTACGGAAGTCTGATCCTCCTTGCATCTCATGCCAGTCCGCTCGTTGCTGTCCTCAGACGCGCTATTATTCAAGTCCTGCTTATGCTACTCCCCGTTGGGAAAAGACGCGTTGACGAGCGCGCGCGTTCTTACCTTACCAAGCCTGATCGCTCGCACCCATCTAAGCCCCAAGACGAGTCTACTTCATGCAGCGGTTGCTGTGCATGATTCTCGCTGCATATATGTTCGGCTACGTATAGATTCCCTGCCGCAAGGCTTGGTAGACAAGATGAGGAATGTCCACGGCCCTCGTGGTGTTTGGCCGTCGGTCGTCCTGTTAACCCTAAGTCGAGCCGCCGCGCATCGGCCCCGCTCGTCACTCGTCGCTGCCAGCCTGTCGACGACCACGATCAGCAGCAGAACCCCTCGTTACCCGTCCTCGGTCCGGCTCGCAGCAAGGCCTGCCGTTGGCCCGTGATGAAGTTCTTCATCGGCGATCTGCCCGTCATGTCAGTTCACTTGGCTTGGTCGTGAGCTCTCGACGTCTACGCCGTCATCCTCGACTAAAGCTCTTTCTTCCCCTTTGGCGCACCTCCCCCACCACGCACTCGTCGCTCAGCTTCCCGTATGACCTTATCTATCCCGAGCAGTATAACTATATGTGCGATCTAAAGCGGGCGCTCGATGCCAACGTACGTCCCTGATCCTCGGGCTAGATGCATGCGGTCCTCCGGGGTCGGCTTGCCAACCTAGGAGCATCGACCATGAGGTCACTTCGGATGTTTGAGCCGCTGCTCTCGGGTCCGCTGAGGCCTGAATGCAGTGTCTCATCATGCATCTCGCGCTAATTGCTTCCCGGTGCTCCTTGTGATCGTGCTTCTTCTGTTGCCGCTTGCCGTGTTTCGTACCCTAATCGCTCACCTCTAGGGACACTGCATCCTTGGTGCGTCGTCGCCGCGCAGCTCGCCGAGGGTTAGGGCTTACGTTAGCAGGATCTTTACTGACCTTGCTGTGTATACTCAATTACAAGAGATGCCCTCCGGGACGGGCAAGACGGTCTCGCTCCTCTCACTCATCGTCTCGTACCAGCAGGTTCGTCTGCCGGCCGGCCACGAGTAACTGAGTGTTCGGCAGGCGGTCACAGCTGACTAGCGTCTCTTCGGACGTGGTTGCTTGCCGTCCAGTTCTATCCGTCTCACCGAAAACTCATCTACTGCTCGCGAACTGTTCCAGAGATTGAGAAGGCGCTCGCCGAGCTCAAGCGGCTGATGGCCTACCGGGCCGAGATGGGTTGCCCAGACGAAGGTTTCCGTGGGATCGGCCTCTCGTCGCGCAAGAACCTATGTCTGCACCCGGATGTCAGTCGGGAGAAGAAGGGCAAGACGGTGGACGCCCGGTGTCGGGATATGACGAGCGCCAGCGCGTGCGAGAAGGGCCGGGCGGATCCCGGGAGCGTCGAGCTGTGCGAGTTTCATGAGGTGTGTGCGGACCTAGCCGAGTCGACGCCTCGCCTATCGCTGCTGAAGTAACATCTCCTCGCTGCCGATCCCAGGTTCTCGGTCAGCGCGAGCCGGGCGACCTCTTCCCTGAAGGAGTCTTCACGCTCGAGGACATCAAGGACTACGGCCGCCAGCACTCGATCTGTCCTTACTTTGCACTGCGGCGAATGATGCCCTTTGTCGACGTCATCATCTACTCTTTCCACTACCTGCTCGATCCCAAGGTCGCTGATCAGGTCTCGAAAGAGCTCTCAGGCGAGGCCATTGTCGTTTTTGACGAGGCGCACAACATTGGTCCGTCCCTCCGTCGTCTTTCGATCACGAGCGCTCGATCCGTGACTGACTATCCGACCGTCCGTCCATCCTCCCGCAAGACAACGTTTGTATCGAATCGCTCTCCGTTGATCTGACGCGACCAATCCTCGATGCGGCCGCGCGCTCGGCGACCGTGCTCGAAGAGAAGATTGCAGAGTACGTCTCCCTTTTCCTGGTTCCGCTCAGCAAGCCGTGATAGCTGATGAAGCATCCTCTCCATCAGGATGAAGGAGACTGACGTCCAGAAGCTCCAGGACGAGTACGCGCGGCTCGTCGCTGGCCTTGACGCCGGAGGTGGCGGTGACGACGACGATGATGCTGCCGCCGGTAGCGGGACAATGGCTCGCGGCCGAGAGGAAGACGACATGCTGGCGAACCCGGTCCTGCCGGCCGACCTCATTCAGGAGGCGATTCCGGGTAACATTCGCAAGGCCGAGCACTTTGTCGCCTTTATGAAACGCTTCATTGAGTACCTCAAGGTGCGCATCGACTTTCTGGTGGCCTCGGGCTGCTCCGGTAATCTCCCTCTGAGATACATCGGCTGACAATGGGTTGGTCGCTCAACAGACGCGGATGCGTGTCCTTCACGTTGTCGCCGAGACGCCCGTCTCGTTCCTCCAACATCTCAAGGACATCACCTTCATCGAAAAGCGGCCACTTAAAGCGTGCGCCGAGCGGCTGAGCTCGCTCATCAAGACGCTCGAGATTACTGGCCTCGACGAATTCAGCGGTCTGCAGAAGGTCGCCGGATTCGCGACGCTCGTCGCAACGTATGAAAAGGGTGCGTCTCTGGCAACTAGGGCGCCGGAGTCGATCGCAGGTACAATTCAAGCTGACCCCGCCTCAATGCACCATTGCTCTCTCAGGCTTCCTGCTTATTCTCGAGCCCTTCGAGACGGAGACGGCGACGGTCGCGAATCCTGTTTTCCATTTTACGTGCGTCTCCGAACGAAGCGAGCCACGACAGCCGGAGCTGACGGCCACTCCTTTTGTCTGTTAGCTGCATGGACCCCGCCCTGGCGATGGCTCCTGTTTTTGAAAAGTTCTCGTCGGTCGTCATTACGAGCGGTACCATCTCACCTATGGATATGTACCCCAAGATGCTCGACTTTCAGCCGGTCGTCATGGAATCGTACCCGATGACTCTCGCCCGCAATTGTTTCCTGCCGTTGGTGAGGCGCTCTCGAAACTTGGTTCCCGCTTCCCTGCTGACCTTTTCCATGTCCCACGAGTCAGGTCATCACGCGCGGATCCGATCAGGTCGCCATCTCGTCTCGATTCGAGGTCCGCAATGATCCGTCGGTCGTCCGCAACTTTGGCTCGATCCTGATTGAGTACAGTAAGGCTGTTCCAGACGGAATCATTGCCTTCTTCCCGTCCTACCTCTACATGGAGAGCATCGTTGCCGCCTGGAACGACATGGTAGGCCCTCGTCCCTGGCGCTCCGAAATAGACTGTCCTCTAACCCTATCTTGTTCGCAGGGCATCCTCAATGAGGTCTGGAAACACAAGCTCATCTTTGTTGAGACGCCCGACGCGGCCGAGACGGCAATCGCGCTCCAAAATTTCCGCAAGGCGTGCAACAACGGCCGGGGCGCCGTCTTGCTGTCGGTCGCGCGCGGCAAGGTCTCGGAGGGCATCGACTTCGACCAGTGCGTGGCCAGGTCGTGCCTGGCTGTTGCTGCAGCAAAGCAGGTCAAACACTGATCGACTCCCCCCTCGTAGCAACTACGGCCGGGCAGTCATCATGTTCGGCGTGCCGTATCAGTATACCGAGTCGCGGATCCTGAAAGTGCGAACGAAACGTCGTCAAAGCGCCTTCTGCCTGCGGCTTTTTGGCTGACTTTGCTGCGCGCCGTTTCCTGCTTCCAGGCCCGACTCGAGTTCCTTCGAGACTCGCATCGGATTAAAGAGTCGGACTACCTGACCTTTGACGCGATGCGGCATGCTGCCCAATGCGTCGGCCGCGTCTTGCGCGGCAAGACCGACTGGGGACTCATGGTGTTTGCCGATCAGGTGCGGCGCCTATGTGCAGCACGGTCAGCTGACCCTTGTCCGTCCTCGCTGACCCCCCCCCCCCCCCCCCCCCCCCCCCCCCCCCCCCCCCCCCCCCCCCCCCCCCCCCCCACCCCCCCCACCCCCCCCCCCCCCTCCCCCTCTCCTTCCCCCCCCCCTCCCCCCCCCCGCCCCCCCCCCCCCCCCCCCCTCCCCACTTCCGCTCAGGCGACATCAGAAGCGCTGACCTTCAGTCCGCCTGACTCCCCCCCGTCTTAGCTGAGCAATTGGAACCTCGCCTC